>JAODOY010004062.1:0-20000 GCA_025399855.1 Forbesichthys papilliferus
TGTTCTACAAGCTGTACAATCACTACTTTACATTGCAGAAAAGTGTAATTTCTTCATTGTTGTCACATGAAAAGATACACTGTATATTGAGTCAACATAAATATCAGCTAAACAGCTAACTAACTAGCATGTACTTCATGTCTCATAGTTACTTGAATGAATGAACATAGATGTCAAATGCCTTGTATATCCGTTTTTAATACCATGTGTTCCTCCCTCTTTGTCTCTCCCTTCTCCTGTTCCCCATCAGGGTGGTTCTGGACCGAGCGTCCTCTGGGCTGGACGTGGTGTTGAGGCAGCTCCATCCTGATGTGGTCACAGCCCACACCAGTGGGGACTCGGAGCCGTGCGGTTCCCCCAGCGTGCCGCTGCAGAGGATGGCCGTCAGCGATGCTGCCGCCTCCTCTCTGGCCGACATCCTGAGCAACATTCAGGCTCTGAGGTGGCGTTGCTTCAGGCCACGGGCCCCCCACGACCAGGGCAGTGGAGAGGGCAGGGCGGGAAAGCCCCCGGTTGAGAGCAGACTGCCGCAGAAGGACAGCAGCTCAGGTGAGCTCAGTCATTTCCCTTTCTCTTCTTACTGAATATGTGTGGGTTTGTTGTATTGTCACCTAATTCCAAAAGTGCGGAGTTGAGCTTCTGAGGGAGTACCCTATGGCATTGAAGGCAGAGGTGTTTTTATTTTGATAGAGTTTGAATTTAGCAAGCCTGCTTGAGAATGACTTACTATAACTTTAAAATCAGATAGATATTAATGAAGAAATGGTAAAAAAAAAGATAAAATCTCATATATGAGACTGTGGTTGATGCACCACCATTAGCTACTGAACTCACCAAGCCTGATGGTGTGTGCGTGCGTTCAGGCGGCATCACAGAGGAGCAGTACCAGACCCACCGGCAGCAGCTGGCCCAGATGCGTAAGCAGCAGCTGGCACAACTGCAGCGCCAGAGCACCACCGCAGTGCCCTGCAAGCACCCCCCCCCACTAGAGCGCCACAGCACACAGGTAGATGCGCTCACACACACACACACACACACCTTGTAGAGGCTGCTGTTGCTGCTCTGCCTTGCCTGGCCACCACCGCCCTTAACGCCTCTCTGTGTGTGTGTGTGTGTGTGTGTGTTTTGGTTCCTCCATCCCTGGTGCAGCAGCAGCCTGCCAGCTCGGAGTGCACGTCCAAGACCCTGGACTCAGCCAGCGCCCAGTTCGCTGCGTCCGCTGTGATCAGCACCCCCCCTCAGGGCCACGTCAACAACGAAAACAAGCCCCACAAGACCAGTGTGAATGGTGCGCTCCACCCTGCAGGTCAGCCTCAAGTCACATTCAGGGACCCAAGCCAGGTCTACCTTGTGTCGGTATTACAACTGGATTTGAATGTTCCCTTGGTACAGCCGCCAGACCACTGCGCATTGTTTAAAATGCATTAGCGTAAATACAGTGTAAATGTAGAAAATAACTTAAAATACATATGTTACAGGGAAGTCAAATATGTAAATGTATAAGTAGTACAAATCTGAGAAACTGCTGCAGTGCTCTCTTGATGTTCTCCCTGGCTGTATATAGGCCCATTACGTTGTCTTGGCTTCTCTATCTCGGGGTATGAGCTGTCATGTTGAGGCTGTGTGTCCTGCTGCTTCCCCAGGCTCCTCCAGACCTCCTCACCCCACCAGCACGCCCCACGGTGGCCCTGGGGGCCCGGGGAGCCGGGTGTCTTCCACCACGCTGCCTGGCCACTGCTCCACGCCCCAGTCCCTGCCCAACCACCGCAACCACGTCAGAGCCGTGTCCCCCGCCCACCACCACCCGCACCACCACCCCGCCGCCCGGCCCTCCGCGCCCTCGCCCACTGCCTTAAAGCTGGCCACCGTGGCCTCCGCCCTTGACCGCGTGCCCAAGGTCACGGCCGCCAGCGCCGCCTCCAACCTGAGCAGGTATGCTCAGCACCTGTGCTGTTCTGGTACAAGTCTGTGGTTAGCCGCTCAAACGAGCAGTGCTGGCGTTGTAGCACAACAATATTGACACGCAGGTGTTGTTCAACCACAGAGCAAAGAAGCAGATAATCATATACGCAGGGTAGTCGTGGACTTAGAAATAATAGTTTCCCAAAACATTGACCATCACCCAAATGGGTACCAGTCACAGAAGCATACAAGTACTAATTTGGTTTCCTGTTTGGGTTGCATAGGTAATTTTCTGTGAGTGCCAACACAGCTCTGTTATTCACAGGCAGCGGGACAAGAGCATTATGAAACTCTTCACTTTTTATTGATTCTCCATGACTATATGTATGCTGCATTGGCTGTGCTGAAAAGCGTTAGCTAATTAGCTTACCGTAGCTAGTTATACCTAGCAAAATGCTATTTAGCCTAACTTAAACAAAGGTGAACAGTCAGGAACCCGACGGCCAGATTTTTAACAATATTAAATGCAGTTGTACTGTAAGGTTATATTGAAAGCAGAGAGGTTGGGAATCCAGATTCGTTTGGACAATGCATGACACTGGTGTTGCAAATTTCAACTCAGAGTCATCTTCTGCGACCACAGCTAATGGCAACATCAGAGTTTCTAACGTTTGGAGTTAGAGTAGTCCCAGCTACGAGGAACCAAAAATGCATGGAAAATCAAGTGCTACCAACTCCACTCGCAGCGTCAACAGATAGTTACGTGTGTTTCATGTGCAGACTAAGGCAGGAGAGACTGTCTAAGCCACTACTTACAACAAATAAATAATACACTAAAATAATGTTATATAACAACACGACTAGTATTCATGGTGCCGACTAGCAATGATCCCAGCGTTTAATCGTTTATCCGACTAATCGCGCACATCCCTAGTTAAAATCGTGTTTACAATAACCTACAAGCAGCAGTGTGAGCGTGTACTTATTTATTATTCCTTATTGGAATGTTATCCCTATGCTGTGCAGTTTTGTAAAGTTATGTGTTCTGATAGTGTAATGCAGCCCAATGCCATTATCAGAATGAGACGCCATACATTTAAGATGCTAATGAAACATTTGGTACAGTGGTACTAAATAATGACCAGTAGGATAAAGTTCTATGCTTGTAAGACACCAACAGGTTGCATATAGACAGCAACATTGAGGTAACAGTCTACTTTGAAAGGCCTGCAGACGGGAATAAAAATGAACTGTTTGTGTGTCTTCTGTGTCACTCATGGCTTCTTGTCTTATTGGGTACATATGTACATACTCTGTGAAATGCCTAGCTTGATTCTGTTGTCTCTCTATCACAGGGAGAACCATGAGCCAGAGAGACTTTTGAATGGATTAACAGAAACAACATTGGCCATGGAGGTTACATAGCGACCCCTCCCTCCTCCACACTCTCAACCCCTGCCTTCCCCTGCCCCTTTCCCCTTCCAGTCTCTGCTCAGACCGGTGAATGTGACACATTGCAAACTCCCAGAGGAAGAATGCAAGCCCCAACCCTGCCACTAGGGGAGTACAAGGACCTATACAAAATCGAGCATATCAAAACTTATTTTAACCAATTTGTTGATATTATAAATGTACATTTTGTAAATTGGGAATATCACTACCTTGTAAGATAGTATATTTGTATCATTAGTATGTTTTGTTTTTTTCTGTTACTTGAATCCAAGCAAATTTGTTGTCATGCTTTTGCACTTAAAAAATGCAAACAAACGTAAACATACAGACCCCCCCGACCATCACACACATGACATTGTTGGTAGCATGAGCATGGATCTTATGTCACTTAGTTTCAATATTTATTTAGCAATGTTTACATTTTGTACACAAACAAATCAATAGAATATGCAGCGGATGTGAAATACCATCTTTTAAGCATAATGATTGCGTGCTTCTTTTTCCAAAATTGGAGAAAATATGCCTGATATGATTTGGTTTCACAAATTGAATAGATAATGACATTTTCTGTAATTGATTAGTGGCCCTTTTTTTTCATTCAGACAAGTATTTCTGTTACTTTGTTTGCTGTGACAGGAATCGTGTCTTATTTTTTCTCTTATGCTTTTCAGTTGATGTAGAAGTCTTCAATAGTAGTGAAGAAATCTAGCCAATCTTCACATGAAAATATTTATTTAAACTGGTCGAAAGAAACAAAATATATGCATCTTAAAAAAAGAATCAAACTTGCAAAGATAAAACAGGAAACCTTTTTTTTTTTTTAAATAATATATTTGCCTTTTTAAACGGGTAGGGACTTGAAGCCAATGAACACAAGAATATGATATTCTATGTATTGTGGTGTAAAATCTCTAAAAATTGGTTTAAAAAAAACAAAAAAACTTTAAAATGAACCAATCACCCCTTTGCACCAGGGGTAGCCAAGCCATTGATATTTTTTGGTAATTTTTTTTCCGCCCTGGGTCAGTGGGCAAGTAACACTGAAACTATGTCTGACGGTCAGTGCTTGGCCCTTCCTATAGTGTTAGTGTAGTTGATGTGATAGATCCTGTACAGAAAAAAACTTTTAGATGAACGTGTCATGCCCTGTGCTCACGCACTCTTCATTCAGACATTTCTCCCTGTTACTTGTTCTTGGAGTGTTTCAGAAGAAAAAAAAATATGCTGGGAAATAAAAATACGTCTATACTGTATGACACCTGTTTTGTTTAACATTTTTATTTTATTTATAGCCTAATATTTTAAAATAACATTTTATTCTGTAAGCGGTGCAGGTGTAATACCTGTGTAAAAAAAAAAAAAAAACCTAACTATCTTTGATGTAAGCCTAGGAACCTATCAGATTAATTTGCCTTGCAATTCTCAAATATTTTAGAGCTATTACTTTATACAATTAACTAGTACAAAAATCCTGACATTACATATACACATATTACACAAACATTATATATACACACACAATAAGTATATGATTTGTCTTAACTCGATTGCATTTTACCTATAAACAGATATTTTGGTTTACTTTAAAAGGACAGTTCCATACCTTACTTGATTGGGAATATATTGAAATTAGTAGATGCCTGTGACATTATGGTGTGATTTACATTGACAGCTGTAGTCAGTTTTTATATTAGTTTGACTTCTCTAGCTCTGTTACTAGAAGAACTTAACACAGAGTAGCGTAATGGCAATTGTGTAATGTTTTAAGACACAAGATCAAACGTTCACAACATATATTATCTTACTGTGGGCTACGAAAATCTATTTAAAATGAGTGAAGTTAAATGAAAAAAAAACAATTTCGGCTACAACTACAAGACATGATATAGGAGATGCTTTTGGCCCTCAAAACACTGAGGGCATCCAATAGACAATGGTGTGGGACACTTTGCCTAAGTAGCATAATAGCCAGCAATTAGGACTACTCGTTTGACAAAATAACACATTTTGTCAAACATTTTGAAATGGCTCAAATAAAAAAGTGTGAATAGGCTCCATCTGGGAAAATTAAAACAGTTGCACATGAATTAGCTAGAAACAAGGTGAAATAGGTCTATATAATAGTTTTTAAGTTATATTTAATTTAACAATGGTCGTGATGGAGATATGACAATATTGGCCTATGTGGCTTTACACATTTCACTGGATGATCTTACATCCAAAAACTATTAAGCGCACTGCCAACGCCTGCCTATACGTGACGTAGACCTACAGGTAAAGTTTCACTTTTGATTTCGCTGTGACGGACGAATTTTTTTAGGCTACAACAACAAAGGCTCGGGTCTCTCTGGTTTGTAAGTAAAATTATTCTACATATGATAAGTCAACAGCTGTTTGGCTATAGGAACTTTTGAATAATTGTATCAGTAGTCTACAATATAGCCTTTCATAAGGACGTAGAGCTAGTTTTATCAGTAGGCCTATCATTCTATGTTAAATGTGATTTGAAGTTTCACTATTCATTTCTGGCATGTAGGCTATAGGCCTTGTTTTAGGTATGGACAACAACGAACTTTGTGCGCTAAATAAAGAGCTGGAGGAATGGAAGGTATGATCACAATATTTTATTATTGCCACTGAGGTATCCTAGTAGCCTATTTCTCATTGTCTCGTGCATTTTTAAGGCCAAGGTAGAGAAAGCCGATGACAAAAAAGCGGTGCTACTTTTAGAAAAACTTCAAGAGGAGGAAATAAAAAGGGAAGCTCAAGAAGAAATGAAGACACTTTCTGACAAACAAAGCCAAAATAATAATGAGTTCAATCAAACCATGAAAGGGGTGAAGGTAGGCAATACAATATGTCATTCAAATGACTTGATTCTATTGATAATTAATTGCAATGATATATGTCCTATTAGCAGGTAATATGTACTAAGAAGAGTAGAGTCCAAATACTTTGCTATTTATTATTCCAAATCATTGTTTTATAATGCAGGCTATATCAAATAATATTTTTTCTTCCTTTGTATGTATACATAGAGTGATATCCTCAAGCTTGAGAAAGGTAACCAGGATTTGAGGGACATATATATGAGGTTGCAGGCTGAACTTGAATTTAAACAAACGGAGTCTGGTAAACTGAAGCAAAAATCCAAGGTAAAAAAAGGAAAAAAACGATGATCACATTAGTTACTCTGTGTATAGTATACTAAGGGCCTACATGTCCATGTGCAAGTGTGTGTGCACAGGTGCTTGTTATCACATACCTCTTGTTTCAGTGTAATCTAGTTACATTAATCACGTGTGTGTGTGTTGCTTGTATTTTAATGCATAGCCTACCTGCCTGCAAAACGTTAAGTGTGATACAGAAATGCATAGGCTGTTCTGTGAAAAGAAAAAACTAATTGTAGTAAATAGTTGTAATCCATGTTTTTTGCTCTCATATTGGTCAGATTCTGGCTGAAATGTCGCATACAACGCTACATTTCTCTGGTGAGCATACGAAGGAAGGCGACTACAGCAGAGATGATATTGCGGGGGTGTATACGATAACACAAAGACCCAGTTTTCTTCTGAAGGGAGGACAAGCACTTATCACATTTGAAGAAGAGAAAGGTACAGAATACATCTACCTGGTGTGTGTTGTGTTTAGGCATAGGACGATATGAAAAATGTATATCACGATTATCCTGACCAAAATAATTGCGATAGACAATATTATTGCGATTATTTCTTATATTATCAAACTCTTAAAATGGCACTAAAACATATGGAATCACTTTATCTTAAAATTTCTTAAGAAACAATTATTCTTATTATTATGACACATATGTACTATCTTTTTATTATCATGATTAGGATTATTATTTTTTTGAAACCAGTATTTCAACAAATCAGATATCAGATATCTTCTTTATGTTGGGGACACAATGGGCAAGCCGAGCCTTCAAACATGGTGGTGATTGACTAGAAAGATGCAGGCTAATAAATCAATTAGTAAATTAATGCAATTTGACTGTACAAGTGAGCTAGACAGATTTTTCAAGTCACTTGTGAGATAATTTATTATTATCATGATAATGGACATTCACCACGATAGGATTATAGTCAGTATTTTTATCGCGATAAACGATAATATTGTCCCATCCCAAGTTGTGATACAATGCAATTCAAACTCTTTATTCATATGAGGGTGACAAGAGGTATAAAGATACATAAATAACTCTTAAGGGATACTTGAGAGGATGTATAATGATTTGTAATACCTAATATATGACCTAAACCAAAATTACTTTGTAATATATTACATATACATAATGTATGTTAAACTATTTTAAACACTGGCATGAGCTGCAGTGATCTTGTTGTGTAGACACAAGATGAGCTATTTCTAGTTTCATTCAGGTAACATGTTGTGTCCAGGTTAATATAGTTACACCACTAAATGGTGGCACAAATGATAGCAAACACCTGGAGATAAAGGCCTAGATTTAATTAAATATATAATATTAATGTATTTAGTATAATTTTGGCCAGTGTCGAGAGCTAGCACATTTGTGCAGCAAAAGATATTTGATTGAAATTTAGAAAATCCATTATTTGTAGACCTCTCCGGGAACCATCACCTTATCGTGGTAAAGATGTTTGGGTGCCCCTATGAACCTGAGGGCTGTGTTGTCTGGATCCTGGTGCTCCTGGTAGGGTCTTCCAAGGCAAAGTGGTCTCGGAGGGCCAGACTAAGAATGGTTCAAAAGACCCCAATGAACAATTTAAGGGAACGAGTCACCCTGCCCGGAGGAAGCCCGGGGCCTCCGTCTGGAGCCAGGCCCAGAGGGAGGGCTTGCCGCCGAGCGCCGGGTGGCTAAGTTTGCCACGGCAAAGGCAGTTTAGACATGGTCTCTGCTTTTTGTTGTAAGCACTACCAAATAATGCAGTAACAAGACAACCTGCTGCTCCCTGTAATAACCAATAGTGTATATACTATATGTATGGCATGTTTATGTTTCTATACATTTTAATGTTCCATTTATCTATCCTTTCTATCCTTGTCAGTCGCTTCTCAGATTCTCAAAATGGCAAGGTGCTCTGTAACTTGTGAGAAATCAAAGGTGGACGTGAAACCCAAAAGCTTAACCTTGGAACCATCTGTGAAGTTTGAGGTACTTAATGAAAGTTTAATAACTTAAACAGGTTAAACATTATCTCTGGTCTAACCAGCCATTCGTTTATTTGACATAGATAGCAGTTACATAAACAGAGAATAAGAGCCCTTCCATTTGCCCAATGAGGTGTCCATACACTGACATCTATCTGTGTGTTGTAGATTCACCTCAATATTTCCAAAAAGGATCTTAAGTTTTCCTGTGCCCCACCTTCCTTACCCAATGAAAGAATGAAGGACCGCCTGGAAATCAGCTTCTCCAAGCCCAGTAGAGGAGGTGGTGAGGTGGACAGTATTGAATATGTCCAGGAAAATGGTACAGGCAAAGTGACCTTTCTCAACACTGGAGGTATCACTCTCTGTGTGTGTGTGCGCATTTATATTCTGGTTTCAATAAGTGGTTTTGCCTTAGAAAACCCCTATCTATCCCCCTCTAGTGGCTGAAAGACTGGCAAAGGAAGGAACCTATAATGTTGATTTGGATGGCGAAGTAAAAGTGAGAGTTCATCCAGTCTACAACTATAATCTAAAGAAGTTTCAGGTAAAGATCATAAAAGTCCATCAAATACATATCATTTCCCAGCCACCTGCAAATTGGATTGAATCAAATATTTCTATAATATACTGTAGTTATATTATTTAGAGCTGTTTATATTCTAAGTACAAATATGAATAGTTGTTGGATATTGGTAATTTCACTTCAGATCTGACTGTTTAATGCAACTATAGTTTCCAACTAAATGTAACTCCTCACAATGATGCTAACCATGATAATTCTACCTTTACTGTATGTTTTGATATAAATAGATATTATAGTATGTATCACTGTGTGTATATGTATGTGTGTGTATATGTGTGTGTATATATATATACTACACGCTCTAAAAAATGTTAAAATATATATTACATTTGATTTCTGTTCTCATTCATGTGTAAATCGCTCAACCTATTTACAATAAACCAATGTAATGCTAAATATTGTACACATGTTCTGTGGGCAAAAATGACATCTCTTAATGTGAGAGGTCAGAGGAGAAGGGCCATGCTGGTTCAAACCAACAGGAAGGTGACCGGAAGTAACTAGAAACCTCAGACATTACAAATGTACAGCAGCAGAGGTACAGTGCATCTGGAAAGTATTCACAGCGCTTTGATTTTTCCACAAAAATGTATGTTATAGCCTTATTCCAAAATTGATTAAAATCTTGTTTTTTTTTCTAAATTCAACACACAATACCCTAAAATGTCAAAGTGAAAAAAGTTTGTTTGAAACTTTTTCAGCTGTGGTACCTTTAGATAGACAGGTGTGTGCCTTTACAAATCATGTCCATGTCCTGAATTTGCTACAGGTGGACTCCAATCAAGTTGTAGAAACATCTCGAGGATGAACAATGGAAACAGGATGTGCCTGATCTCCAATTTGAGTGACATGGCAAAGGCTGTGAATACTAATATATTGATTTTATTTTAAATAAATTAGCTAAACTTTCAAACAAACTTTTTTCACTTTGTTATTATGGGGTATTGTGTGTAGAATTTTGAGGGAAAAAATATTAAAATCCATTTTGGAATAAGGCGTGAAGCACTGTGAATACTTTCCGGATGCACTGTATATTGATGTACAGAATACTGGAAGATATGCATACCAGGGTTTAACAAACATTTCAAATGCATTTGAAATAGGAACAACATAGCACAAATAACATTCTTGGCTTTATGTCAGACCTTCTGCGGTACTCCAAGACGCACTGTCCTACTGGAAGACATTGTGGATGTGGAAGATGAAGAGGATCTGCAAGACCACCTGGAAATCCACTTCCAGAAGCCCAACAACTATGGCGGTGAGATAGAGAGCATTAAATATGTCTCCAGTGGCAACAAACTCCTGGCCTTCTTTTTTGAGGACAAAGTGGAAAATGAGGCCTAAGAAAGATCTTCCAACATTGTCCGGAACATCAAAATACCTAATTTCACCTTGAAATTAGGAATGACTTTGATTGGGATATCCTACTTACTTAATGATTGGTTGGATACTTCTTAAAACTCCTGTTTTGGTTAAATGTATAGTATCACTTTAAGAGGGACTGGGGAATTGAATTGTGCAATACAGTGTACTGTCTTTAGGACTACAAAGAAAATATTCATTGATTTTTTTCTTTTTTTCTTTTTTTTTAAGGAAATGGAAATGTTTTAGAATGTTTTATTTTCTTGATTTCAAATTTTATGGTTTGGGGAAATATCAGGGAATAGGCTATTTGCATTATCTGCTGATCTGAGAATATGCCATTCTTTCTGCCTTCATTCTCTATGTCATTTTTGTAATGTTTGTGGTGAAACAGTTTTCTAACTTAGTCATACTTTATTTACCACAGGCATTTCCATATTTTATTTACATATTCCAAAACATATATTTGTAAACTCCACTTTTACAATAAAAAACTTTTGTTTGCAATGAATGGCTCTATAGCATTGGGGGCATTCAGGGATACATTTTTTACTCTTCTTTACTAAGGAAAATCAAAATAGTTTGTCAGTGTGAACTTTCCTTACTCCCGTCCTAACATGAGGATTGTTGCTGATACATATAACATGATAATATAATCAAATATAGTATGTTTTCCATCTAAAAGTCAAACTTAGCATTTGTGGAGTTATAGGAATAACCCATGTACATGTGTAATCTTGTTATTGAGTTACTTGGTTATAAGCATGCCTTCATGACTCAGCATTTCAAATGAAGTACTCAAACACATGTACAGGCTTCTTGTGGCCTCTTGGTGGCAGTGTAATTTCACTATTTCACATTATTTTACTAAACCATTTTTGTCTCAAGTACATTTTCTTGAATTAAAAAACATTAGATATTTAATTATAAAAGACATACCATATAAAATTGATTCCTATAATCATAAATCCTAGAATTACCTTCAGGGACTCATTTCATAATTGAAAGCTCTAAAAAGTCTTAACTCCAATCACTCCAGTGCAGTACTTTATCAGTCAATGCCAAATGTTATTTATAGATTTGACCTAAATCAAATGGTGCTATTATGACTATGAATGTAATGAAACAGGACTGTGACTTATAATTAATAAATACATTTTTACTGTTCCTGGAAATTACACTGCCAGGATTATTTTGTAGTCTGGAACAGACAACTGTTTAGACAGTGTAAGCAGAAAAGCACTTTGGCAGCTTTGGTTTTTTTCTCATAGTTGGAGCTTCTGCCTGTTTCTCACCAAGAGGACGACAGCCTCCAGACAGACAGTCATGTCAGGGCAGACACCTCTTCCAACAGCTGGTCCTACAAAACATTCATATCACAGTTTTGACTGTCTTGTTAGATGAGCATTGTCTGAAAGCTGACAATGTAGACTCTAGTCTAATACACTACCTATAGGCAGTTAACAAGACTTAGCAAGAGTGAAGGGCTGAGGATCTGTGTGTTTGGGGGATACACTGAGATGTGCAACCAACAGAAATGTTGACACCTGCACCTCGTATAATCTCCTGTGTTTGACTAGGAAGGGTTTGCTCTAACATTGCCGGCACAAACATCCAATACAATATCGCTGTTATTCAAACAGCTGTGAAAAAAGTATAACAAAAGCCTTTTCTTTGTTCCTAATCATTTCCAATATGATGAATGCCCCTTGTGAGTGAATTTTTCATGATTATATTGCTGTGTGTGTGTGTGTGTGTGTATGCTTGCCAAAACAACTGGCCTCAATCCACACTCATACAAAACCAGTTAGCTGCCCATTGAGTCATATTGCTTTGGGGCCCAGGGACTGGTGCTCAAGGATAAACAGAGTTTAACCAGTCTATATTCCAACCAGTGTCATGGCAACAGATTGGCCTACAGATAGAAATCATTTTGTGGCTAAGAATTCTTGTTTTTAACTGCTAAATCAGGTGATGGATGATCATAGAGTGTGGATATGTGGGGGTCTTGATTTAATAATCTGCTGATGGCACAATCGTGTGGCTTGTGCATAAACCCGTTCAGGTAACCAAAATCTGGCAAAATGGTGGGGAAGAGGATTGATGACGTTATTGTCTCCTATTGTGCCCTTCAGCAAGGTACTTAAATCAAAACATTTGCATTAAAGTATTTTTGAACAAACTTTGTGTTAAGCAGAAAGGAGAACAATAACACATTTTTTATTGTATTGTGTTGAAAATCAATACTAGTAGTGTAATCACCTTAATCTAAATCAAATGAAGGAAACTGACAACTTGTCCTGAGATGTGACATAATGGAAACCTTTATTTAAAAAAATATGTATATTTAAAGCAAAAAGAAAAGATGGCTAATTATCATATGGCTTAGCTTTCATATCATTGTGTGTATACTAATAGCTGCTTATAGCTCCTATATCAGTGGTTTGCAAGTGGTTTTTTTAAGCCACAAAGTATAGCAGGCAGGCATATTGTATAAAACTACATTTTAATTAATACAATATCAAAGGTTCTCAAAATCCCCCCGCACCTCACACACTGAAAAGCACTGCCCTCTATACAATGACTTCCAAAAGTCTCTCATTGTGGTCACATGAAGTCACCCTGCTTGCCTGCAGCCTCATGACATGACATCTGTGGCATGCTGTCTGTCCAGTACATGTGTCTGTCTGTCCAGCACATGGTGTCCTGGACTGCAGGGGACAGTGGCGTGTCCCTCTGGGATGGCTATGTGCTATAGGGCATCAGACACTTATTGTATGTGACTGCTCATTAGACTAAGGCCTAGCTGGTCTCCTCTGTATACTCTTATCTGATTCTCGAATAACACTGACTTCACCAGACGGTGCCTGTATAACTAATGGGCACCGTGTTGGTCTGAGGTTACCTTTGAAACGCAACCATAGTGAAAAATAAAGGACTGCTCCATGTATTTAATACAGAGAACTTGGTAATTATGCATGGGGAAGTAGACAAAAGTCTTAATCATTAGCGTTGTTTCCTATCCATAAACATAACGTATTCCACTAACGTTGAATGCCCATTGCCTGATTGCCTTATAAATTTAGTGAAAACAGCAATGTTTTGTATAATGTCCGAGTCTGAGAGATACTATGGTTGTGTTCTCACAATCTAATCCTGGGCTTCCCTGTATAACTAATCCTGTATATTTAATGGAGACTGTGAAAATCATTCAAGTAACATACATTGTATATAGGGCATGAGTTTGATGTAGCTGACCCAGTCTTACAGTACTGTAGGTGCAATCACAATTCATTATTGAAAGAACACGTACATCACAGTCTACTGTATAGGCTACAACATCTACTGATATTCATTCATCTGCTGTGACCAGACACTTGATTCAGTCTTCACAACAGCAAATCCTATTGGATGGTAAAAACCCGGGTTCCCCAATCCTGGTCCTTTAGGGCCACTGTCTGTCCAGCATGTTTTAGATGTCTCCCTGCTCCAACACACCTGGCTCAAATGAATGGGTCGTTAAAAGCCTGGATGGATAACAAGATATTAATTTGACGTCTAAAACATGCTGGACAGCGGCCCTAAAAAAACAGGATTGGGGAACACTGATATAAACTGTTAAAGACTGCCTAAATAAGCAACTGTCTTAAAAAGGCTTTAGATTTTATAGAACGTCTTTAATGAATTCAGGTTATGTTGGAGTGGCTAATAGCTAGCATATGTAAGTAGTCTTCTGGAATGACTCCCCAAGACCCCTGGCCCTACATAGCCCCAAGCATAATGGCTACCAAATGGTGCCCTTGAGACAGACAGAGTTTGTTAACCAGCCATGATATTGGCTTAGCTATGCAGCAAGTTGCTGAAACCTAAAGCTTGGAAGATTCAGAAATGCATGATGCTAAAGGTGTATATGTAGGATTTTATGTAACTTCTTAGATATTCCATCTGTACTGTAAGATAATCAGTCAGTGAATGTGAGAATATCTGCTCTGTATATTATTTTATTTTTATTTTTTGGAGCATCTCAAAATAATTTGAACCAATCAGGGCCTCTTTTCCTAACCTCACACCAGATATCTGTGTATGTTAGACACATCCATCTGGGGAGCCGCCCATTCATACTGTTTTTAAAGGGCAGGCGCTTTCAAAAAAATACATGGCAGGTGATTGGACGAACACGTGAAAGTTAAGAGAAGAGTGAAAACATATTTTCCATTTAGAAAAGCCTTGCTCTTCGAATAAAAAAAACCAAACTGATGCTATATAGCATTGCCTACATTAACCTCTGTAGGGCTGGTGTTTTTTTTTTTTAGTTGTTTTCCAATCGTCTTCGTCACACCTAAACCATGCCCATAGCTAACAGTACGATGCTGACTGGCCACACGATTGGTTTACAAGCATGAAACCCAACAATTTCCAAGCTCTCCAGACTGATTCTCTAGGCAAAGTCAAACTGAAACTTGTCAGATCAGGATGGTCTCGCAAGGCTACTCTTTTCCCTGATTTGTCCAGTAAATCTAGCTTGCCTGTCAATTGCGTGAATGCGCGCACACCGCTACAACAGGTTTGAGAAGGAGGTGTTGAGTTTTTGGGTTGCTGATTTTGAACCTCTCAAATCCTATAGTTACACATGGTTTCAATGTGAAAATCATTTTGGTACATGTATACATTTAGAAAAAGAAAAGCAGCTACATGTTACATGAGCTGGGTGTATTCACTGTTAGCTCATGGACAATTAATCAGAAAGTGTAACATTGTTAGTCATGAAGCAAATGAATATAGAATTTCAGGTCCATAATCAGTGCGTTTAATTTGAAACTGGGGGTTAGAGTCAAGGTTAATGGACACAGATCGGAGTGACCTTGGCAGTTCTACATTAGTGCCTTTGAGACAGAGGGACAGGAGGGTGGCAGCTTATCCTGGAACGGTCTGTCCTGCCTTTCTCGCTCTGCTGTCTGTTTTGTGAATGACAGATGGACAAGTCTGCCCTGGGTCTTGACTGACCTCACCCGGGCTCTCTGGCAAGCACAGGACCCAGTGTAACCCAGGCACAGCAACCTGAGATGGTGGTTACTGTGGTGTGTGTGCGTGGAGGGGGAGGGTCTGTAGAGAAACACAGGCCAGGTCCTGGGGGTTCAATTGCCTGCAGCTTGTAGCAGACTGCTCTTGATGGATGAGGCCTGTTGGTCCATTGGAAAGCAGAATACCAGGACGGGGGGGAAGGGTAGTATCAGTAAGAGGGAGCTTGCCCAGTTCTGACAAGATGCTTCATCACACACATGAAGCCTGCTCACGTTTCCCTACCACGGTATATTTGTGTAGCCAGAGGGTCTACAGGATGAGGACTCATTTTCCCTCTGTTCCTTTCAAAGGGAAAGGTCACGTCAAACCTATGTGGGTGGGTTTAGACGCAATGTCTGTGGCAGAATATAGCGGTGAAAGTTCTTCAAAGTGGGTGTTTTGCACTCTACAATGTCATTATGTACCACAGACACCTGCCGCATCTTTGTCTTTGCACAGCGAAGTGCTGTATTGTCGATAACGCCATCTATGTTGAGTTCACAGTAGAGTCTTGCCTTGCGCTTGCTCCTCAGATGTATCGACCTGTTGTGTGGATTGACGTAAGGGGGAGAGGGATGTTTCCTGACTGGGTTTCTCTTTCCTGTGAATTCATTTGTAGTCTATTCATCTCTCCAAGGGAGAGGGGGGGGGGGGGTAAAATACACATATTACATAAACTGAATAACTGCAAACCTGGCACCAAGGATTCCCCAAGAAGTGGACACACACACACACACACACACACACATGCACAAATAAGCACATGCAACTGACCAGCAGCATACAGTTCATCTCAATTTATCAAGGAACCTCTGCTCATTACTACCCCAGATTATACCACTAGAGCCATTACTAGCAAACATATTATGTCACTATAAAAAGATGGTCAGTGGGGTTTTAGTTACATATGAGTAAATGCTATGGTGAAAATAGTCATTAGCCAGTGAACAAATGATGTAATTTAGCTAAAGGTTTTGCCCTAACTTACAAGGAGCTGATGAGACATCTTGGTGAAGGTATAGATTAACTTCAGGGCTTTAGCTTTGACATTCCAGGTGGGAGTAAAACAGCAAGTCCACTATACTATCCTTCCCCCATGAATTGAGAACCATAATATTATTATGAGTACTGTAGGTTCCCCACAATGTACGACATGGCATCTAAGTGGCTAAAAACCCTCTCACTGAGTCTGAGTCACCGAGCTGTCTTTAGTGCTTCAGAATAATGATCATTCCATCCCATTCTCATATCTAAGATAAATATGCTTTTGAATTACAGTCATTTCCACTGGACACCCTATAATTGTAACTCGGGGACACAAATACACGGGACATGTGTGCCTATCTGTGTAAATATAACTAGCCATGTTCATTATATCCATGCAAAATAATGCACAAATTCATGTTGTATTGTATTGCATATGTAGTAGGCTAATATGTGTATAGTACTAATATACC
Organism: Forbesichthys papilliferus; assembly: GCA_025399855.1. Taxonomy (NCBI): domain Eukaryota; kingdom Metazoa; phylum Chordata; class Actinopteri; order Percopsiformes; family Amblyopsidae; genus Forbesichthys; species Forbesichthys papilliferus. The sequence goes on from JAODOY010004062.1 coordinate 16,978, forward strand.
ATGAGAATTCCTCCATGGAGTCCAGTGAATTAAGCAGCTCATTTGGGGAAGGACAGATAAATAACATGCTATGTCATGAATAATATATGTTGCTCAAGGAAGATGAAGGGCATTCCCAGTACACCAGAGGGCTGGGCTGGTGTCATTCATCTGACTGGTGGATGCAGCATGAATAGTCTCCTGCTGTTGGACAACACTGTGTGGGTGCATGCATGTGTAGAGCATTGATTTACAGTATATAAAAACCAAGTGTGCATTACTTGGCAGATACTAACTTTTTTAAAGAGTGCTTACATGACAAAAACCATCTCCTAGAGGTGGTTCATTATTATTAATACAATCATACAGATTGATAGCATATGTGCATGGATTCCTATAAAATGGGTGTGGCTGTATTACACTGATTGTGCCACAGACATTTAAAAGAAAGGCATGCTACCCAAGTTAATACTGCAAGTTGCATGAAGCATTACAAATTTTATGTTGCATAACTTGGCAAATTTGCAGCATCTCTGGTCATCAGATGAAACTGCATTCTATATGTTAAAAGTCCCCTATCATACAAGTCTTTTTTTTCCACTTGTGTAGTTGTGTTGGATGAAGGGCTGAACTAATTTTGAAATCTGAAAAAGGAATATATCCAAACAACAATGTTAAAAAAATAAAATATTTTTTAGATTATACATGCTCTTGGTTACTCATTTTGTGGTTTGCAAGAAACCAGCAGATGACACCATCATTGCCATAGTTACGGGCACTCCATCTTAGGTCGTGAACGAAAATGTGTATTGTGAGCTGTAAAGTAATAGGACCGAAGTGTGATAAACGCATCAATTAAGCTGTAAATATTGACAAAACCCCCATGCATTTCAGAAAAGAGTATACTTTATGTGCACTCGTGAGTCATCAAATTTAAATGTTATCACCCTCTAATCTGTGCAACTCCCAAAACCCCAACCAATTATTAAGAAAACTGTCTGCCAGAAGTTAATTGAAACCACGCACAGTTCAAAATGCTGATGGGACTAAGCAGCCTGCAACAACTGAGCGTTCAGAATTGGCAAACTGAGGTGAACGTTCGAGGCGAATGCGCTTGCTTCGAACATTTTGTGAAAAAGCTCCAAATTGTTAGTTTAAACTGTCACCCACAAACGATCACGGCAAACTCAAAGCAAATTGAAAACAGAATATGTTTCTAACACTCGCAATGTTCACCAATTCTGAACGCACCTCGGCCTCTCACATTCACACAGCCCTTCCCTCTCACGTCAGCTAAGCTCCTCCCTGACTCCAAATGACTTCCTTTCTTTCTTTCTAGCATTTCATTTTTAATAATCAGTAGCTGGAGTCAGGTGCAAAGCTGTGGTGAAGTTACTTTTGAATTAGCACAGAATCTGACATTAACATTACAAACCCACACAGAATAAAAGGAAATGCATTAAGAAGCAATCAACCAAATCAGCTAAAACAAACCAAACAAAAAGGCAATAAGGATCCAGCCAAACTGAAAGGGTCGGTCTCCAGGCCAACTACATTGTCAGCCATCAGAACCAGAGGTGTCCCCTGAACAGCAACCAAACTAAAACAAACGAAAACCAGCTGTGACAGCTGAACTAGCAGATCCACCGTCTTATATATACGGTGGCTTATAAAGTCATGATTTTCAACACAGCAGTGCTCTCAAATTACAAAGCATCGTAGTGTGTGCAGAGGGAGAGAGGTTCTGGTGCCCTCTTTAGAGGGTGAACAATCAGCCGAGAATCATTAACACCTGGTCCAATAAAAGAGCAGGGTACACAGAACCACCAACAGGGGGCGCACGTAACAGCCGTAAACAACTGCAGGTTTCCCAAGGACAAAGAATGGCATACTAGGCCTATTATAGGATTACAACAGTTCACCTGCTGAACCTCTCTTATGTGAACAATAATGCCTTCCTGATCGCATTTGGGTTACAGTTCACGATAGTACAAATGCACAGTTTTCACTGAAATGTAAAATAATCTGCTTGTTTTTCATGTTCACATTGCCCGTAAATGTCGTGTCGTGTGTGTGTGTGTGTGTGTGTGTGTGTGTGTGTGTATGAGAATATATATCTGAGACATGGCTGACAGAACCCTACTGTCTTCTAAAGTGTAAAGGACATTCTCCTGAGGGTCTGATAGGACTGGCCCTATAACCTTAATGTCCATCTTTCATTTCAATTTAAAATGTAAATAATCTTATATCAATAGAAGCCACTTCAGATTGCCTTTGGCTAAATTCAGCCAAACACAAACTGACATTACTTAGCCATGAAGGATGAAGCCAGCTGTGTTCTTCATTTTTGTGTTGTGAATTTTAATAATCTGTTGAAGAAACGTGATAGTCAAAATAATGATCTCCAGGGAGAATACACTGTTTATTCCCCAGTGAATAGGATGTATATCTAACGTGAAAATGTTTAGAGCCATAGAGAAAAAGCATATGTTCAGATTTACTTTCAGATGGGCAGCAGGGGTTTTTTAGGTCTGTTCTGAATCCACTAAAGCATGACGTTTGGATTGTAAATCTCAACCACAGAAATCTGAGCCCAACTGTTCTCGTAGGTAATATGCATCCAGAGAAGGAAGATTTAGGCTTTTTTATGAAACGCTTGCAATGGGTGTGTACAGCAGATTTAGACATATAGTTGAAATAGTAACGGGGGGGGGAGGGGGAGGGGGTATGTAATGTCTCATTGCAAACTGCTGAAGCCAGATAGACTGACCTTTGGAAAAAATAAAGATTCAGCTTTTCTGCTGAAGAAACATCTGTTAAGGTCAACATCTGAAACCAACTAAAAGATGTATGCTACATGTTGCTTTTCTCATGGGACATGCTGTTAATATTAACCATTGACTATTATGGCATCTAGTGTAAGATACCAAACATGTGAGCCACATTTTACTTTTCCCCCCAAATTATTTCCCCATAACATCAATGTGTTTGTGTCACTGCAATTACCAGAAAGGCAATGATGAAAACCAGTCCATATAGTAAAT
>JAODOY010004062.1:25000-58937 GCA_025399855.1 Forbesichthys papilliferus
CCTGGGTCTGTAAATGGGAACCTCTTTATAGGAGTATTGTGCATTTATTGGCCAGAGCCAATAGATAACACCCCGGTTACACATAATGACATGAGGTCTGTGTGCTTGTGTACCTCAAAACGGCATAAAGATAAACAGTGGTGGTGAGACTTGTTCTAAAAGTCTTTACTCTCAACCAAGGAATTTGATGGTGATTGGAGGCAAAACTATAGTTCGGGTATTATGCATGTTTATAGCACATGAAAATACCATGCTTAAAATTTGACATATGAAATTGTGTAATGATAGCAGCTCTTAGAAAAACTAGACTTTATACATGTTGCACCCACATTACAGTATTCATGTTTCAAGGGTGGTATGTTAAATAGCTGCCAATTGAGTCAAGTGTTCTGATTGGAATTGGGACTTTTGAAAGCAAGGAGTCACAAAATGTCTTAGACATGTTTTACTCAACTACCTTATACATTCAGTTTTTTTTAAGAATGTATATTGCTGTCAATATAAATGTATTTACTTTTACATATTTACAATTTCAATGACAGTATTTACCATGGGGGTTGGGTGTCATATGGTTGGCAGTGAAGGTCAGGGTCCTCAACGGACCAGGCTAGTTCTGGGGATGTGGAATGTCACCTTGCTGTGGGGGAAGGAGCCAGAGCTTGTGCAGGAGGTGGAGCGCTACCATTTAGATCTGGTGGGGCTTACCTCTACGCACAGTCTTGGTTCTGGAACTGAACTCCTGGATAGGGGATAGACTTTATTCTGTGAGGCGCCGGGCGGGTGTGGGGATACTAGCAAACCCCCGTCTGAGCGCTGCTACGTTGGAGTTTACCCCGGTAGACAAGATGGTCGCCTTCCTGCGCCTACGGATGGTGGGGGGGGAAAACTCTGACTGTTGTCTGTGCATATGCACCGAACAGCAGTTCGGAGTATTCGGCCTTCCTGGAGACCCTGAAAATAGTCCTGTATGGGGCTCCAGTAGGGGACTCCATAGTTCTACTGGGAGACTTCAATGTGCACGTGGGCAATGATGTAGATACCTGGAGAGGAGTGATTGGGAGGAACGACCTCCCTGATCTAAACCCGAGCGGGTGTTTGTTGTTAGACTTCTGTGCTAGTCATGGACTGTCTATAACAAACACCCTGTTCGAACATAAGGATGCTCATACGTGTACGTGATACCAAAGCACCCTAGGGCGAAGGTCAATGATCGATTTTGTGATCGTGAACTGAACGTCTGGAGGAGGCCCCTGTTCGTGAGATTTTTAATGCACACCTCCGGTGGAGCTTCTCTGAAAGCAGTTGCAAGTTACCGATGGGCGCAAAGGGCTGCAGTATCTGCCGTAGCAAAAGCAATGCATCGGGTGTGGGATAGCTTCGAAGAAACCTTGAAGAAAGACTTTCGTGTTTCTGGAAAACCGTCTGCCACCTCCGGAGGGGGAAGCAAGGAACCATCCAAGCTGTGTGCAGCAAGGATGGGATGCTGTTGACCTCAATTGAGGAGGTAATTGGGTGGTGGAAGGAACACTTTGCGAAACTCCTGAATCCAACTGACATGCTCTCTATGGTAGAGACAGAGCTGGACGCTGATGGATGATCATCGTCAATTTCCCTGGGGAAGGTCACTGTAGTCAAACAACTCCACAGTGGCAAAATCCCGGGAATTGATGAGATCCGTCCAGAAATGCTAAAAGCTTTGGATAGGGAGAGGATGCGGCCTGGGGATCTCATCGCTGCTTTTTGCAGATGATGTGGTCCTGATGGCATCAGCGGTCTGTGACCTCCAGCGCTCACTGGATCGGTTCGCAGTCGAGTGTGAAGCGGCTTGGATGAAGATTAGCACTGCAAAAATCTGAGGCCATGGTTCTCAGCGGGAAACCGATGGAGTGTCTACTCCGGTTAGGGAATGAGTCATTAACCCAAGTGAAGAAGTTCAAGTACCACAGGGTCTTGTTTGAGAGTGAGGAGACTTGTTCGCGAGTGAGGAGACTCTGGAGCGGGAGATTGGCCGGAGAATTGGAGCAGCGGGAGCGGTATTGCAATCACTTTACCGCACCGTTGTGATGAAAAGTGATCTGAGACCGAAGGCAAAGCTCTTGATCTACTGGGCAATTATCATTCCTACCCTCACCTATGGTCATGAAGGGTGGGTCATGACTGAAAATACAAGATCACAGGTACAAGCGGTCAAACTGGGTTTCCTCAGGAGGGTGGCTGGTGTCTCCCTTAGAGATAGGGTGAGAAGCTTGTCTTTCCGTGAGGAACTTGGAGTAGAGCCGCTCCTCCTTTGTGTCAAAAGGAGCCAGTTGACGTGGTACGGGCATCTGGTAAGGATTCCCCCTGGGCGCCTTCCTTGTGAGGTGTTCCAGGCACGTCCAGCTGGGAGGAGGTTTCGGGGAAGACCCAGGACTAGATGTAGAGATTTATATCTCCACACTGGCCTGGGAACGCCTTGGGATCCCCCAGTCAGAGCTTGCTAATGTGGCTTGAAAAAGGGAAGTTTGGGGTCCCCTGCTGAACCCCAAATCCTGATAAGTGGATAAAGATGGATGGATGTATTTACTATCAGCTACATTGTTTTAAACGTACAGCATTTGCTGTGTGTTGCATTTTTATGTACCGAATTAAATAAAAATGTTTGTTAAAATAAAATAAAATGAAATAAAATAATGTATAAAGGTTTTGATGTAATAAAAGTGTTAGCTGGCATGGTAACATCATGGTCCAGACACGTCTGGGTGATCAGCAGGTAATTATGGGATAACTGGTTCAGGTTGCTCTGGGATACACTGGCTCATGACAACAAAGGAGATATCCAATTATAGTCTTGGCTGAGAGTTACCCCATGATTCTGCTGCACAATAAGATTATTCAATAGAGCAAAGAGTGTTCAGTGCTTTGTGTTAATCTGGAAAATTGCTTTATTCTACACTCCAGAATACCGAAATGAGAAGTTGTAATGTTAAGTGAAGAAGGTCATAGCTGTCATCATGTAAATATGCTGCCTAATGCATATATTTGACCACTTAAAATTTAAGTTTCACATTGAGACATGTGTACAGATTGATGTCTTTAGCTAATGGAAACAAGATATTGTATGAATATGGTGGCTTAATCCATTTTAGTGCTTCTATTCAAGACCTGCAACATAAAGCATTGCCAAGGGTATACTGTACGGTAAATGAGTAAAGTAATTCTTTAAAACAAATAAACACATTTAGGATAATCAGAAGATAGAACCCTGAAAGGAAAATATACAATTCTAGATTTAAATTCAGGCTAAAGATACAGCAGTATAGAAGCCACAAAACAATGTTTTATTTTCATATACATAGATGTGTGCCCCTCCCAAATGCAATGGCAACACAGATGTATTCCCCTCTGTAACCCAATGCTTCTGCTGGCAAAGTGTATATTGCGGAGCAATGATCCAGTGATTGTTGTTGACATGCTTTTACCCTCCATTTGACGTGCCATAGTCCTGCAGGCACAGATAGCTTCACACTGAGACACTGTCTGTGCAGTACATCCATCGTTCCTGTCCAAGCTGCTAAGCGAGGAATTTACACTCTTAACTTCCAGATGGTTTTGTTAAACTGTCTCCGTCCTCACACATTGGATGTGTTTCGTTTGTAGAGACTTTTTTTCTGTATAGCTGAAATCGAAGGATGAGCAAAGGTTGAGTGTAGATCGTCAGGAAGCCGCATATGCTGGTGGCCAAGGCCCAACATCATAACACACTTAAATACAATTGAAAAGCAGATCCTGTATAAAGCTCAAAAAGAAGGACATGTATTCATCAATTTCCCGAACCTGTGCCAAGCATTGGCAGTTAAAAATTAGTCCAATACAAGTTGTTTCCTATATAGGCATTTACATAGTTTACATCTGTCTGCTGAAGCACAACATCATACAATTGTTGCCGTGGGTACCAGCTGAGAACAAGAAACTCCTTATCACTATAGCAACCAAAGCAATGACATGTGCATTGCACAGAAAATGTGTTTAAATGTCTCTAGAAAGAGCTCTATGAATAATGAAGACACTATAGCATCACAAAATCCATCATCAAAACCATTTATGTCCTAAAACTCATGCTGTATTGGTGATGTGGAATTTCACACAACACCATCAATATTTAGGCTGGGCCACATTTGAGAGCTCACACAACCCTCTAACATGGGCGTGAACATGGAATCCTTTTATCACACATTCCAGCAAGTGTGAGTCACTGGAAGCGATTCCACTGTTGTGAATGAATTATAGTGTTGACCCCAGACCCCTCCTTCAGTGACTATGACCTGCAGCATAACACACACAGTAACACAGCTGAGCTAGATGCTGGCCTGTGAGTGCTTGTGATGTGATGCACCCTGTTGCTTGGGTGGGATGTCCTGATGCTGCATTCTCTCCACTGCACTGTTTCCTATAGGAAGCGTGTCACTTCTGGTGATTGTGTTTCACACACGCACGCACACACACACACACACACACACACACACACACACACACACACACACACACACACACACATCTCATGTTAGAAAACCGCAGTGACAAAAATTGGGTCGGAACTTCCTGAAGAGTCACAGGATGTTTTAAGGGTGGGTCATGGATGAAAATAAAAAGAATAATTACATTTTTTATTTAATTTTTATATAATTAATTATTTTAATTCTGTAGGCCTACATATTTATTTATGCATGTGTACATATTATTGACACACCGGGGTTTGGGGGTGTGATCAGGCCTATCTCTCGCTGGTGTACTGCCACGTCGGTGTCTTGTCATGTGAAAGCTTACAATTTTGGTTCTTTATGTTTTTATATGCTTTATATTCACAGTTAGCCAAAACCCTCATACAGGAAAATGAGTACATACCTCTAACCTCTATCTCCATCTCCATCCTCCTCTCTCTTGTCTTTCTTTGTGTATCCACGGCTTTTTGGCTGTCCTTGCTTGACTTTGACATTTTCTGCCAACCCAGTGCTATTGCACTAAGTCCTTAAGGCCCTCTGCCACAAGCTAATCCCCTCCCCCACGCCTTCAGTGTCGTAATATGTGCCATTTCTCTGTATGATAGAATTATGCTCCCACTGTGTGTGTGTGTGTGTGAGAGAGAGAGAGAGAGAGAGAGAGAGAGAGAGAGAGAGAGAGAGAGAGAGAGAGAGAGAGAGCACAAGCCCTCACATGTGGGGATTATTATGTGTCCTTGCTCTGCTGCAGTAACAGTACATGTCTTCCATTTGTATGTCTGTTGTCAACAAAATGGAGTATGGCACTATGGTGGCATATAGTGTGTTATTTCTGCCCATTGGGAGGCAGAATGTTATGATGCAATTAATGGTCGCTGCACCACTCTTGCATATATTGGGACTCCAGTTGGTCGTGTACATGTAGCACACGCTTCATCTAAATGTGTATATTCAATTTCACTCGCAGCACAATGCTTTACTATTGTTTAAATTAACTATTTGTTTTACATTTTATGATAATTATTTAAAGGGACACTTCATTATGGTCAGGTTTTATGCATCACTACATAGGAAAGTGGCATACTTGAAAACGTACATGAAATATTTATTAGCTCATTTAGTAGACTCTTTTATCAATCCCCCTTTGTGATTGATTTTCAGCCTACGTTCATGGACAGCACAAGACGGCTTTGCTTGTTGTGTGTGCAGGACATGCAGGGCCAGGCTAAGGTGTTGGTCCACACCTCTGCCTCTGACACACATCAGTGGCAGGTGTTCCTGACTGTTACACACAGACTGGCAAAGCATTCCATCCTGCATGGCAGAGATCATTAGCAGAAGCCGACGCCGTTAAGTGACTCATTTGGGAGTGAGGAGGGGAAGCTATGTGGCCCTCCCTCAGGCAAGCCTGCCAAGGAGGGGCGTGTCTCTTTGTGCAACATTGGGATTCTCTCCCTAATTATGCATTTACTGTGATGAACAGCTGGAAGGTAAGGACCAGAAAGTTATCCAAGCCCGCCCTCCCTGAGACTGTTCCCACCACCTGGGATGATACGCCAGAACAGGGCTGTCTTCTTTGTGTTTAAAGGTGTGTAAAACGGGCATTGCACGGTGTGGTTTCAGCTTGAAATGCAAGCCCCTCCCACATAAGTGCTGAGTAAATCACACTGTTCTATCTCTCCCCTTACCTTACAGAGCCCATACAATTCACACTGTCTCTAGCTCTCAATACCTTAGCGTCCACCTCTCTTCTAACTTTAGAGCACATCGTTCTCTACCTCTCAACCTAAATTAGAGATCATACACTCACACTGTTCTCTAGCTCTCCCTTTACCTTACAGGGTTCATAAACTCACATTACCATTTCCATTAACAGTAGGATGCCGCTGTACCGTTCCCACTGGTCATGTGATTTCTGGGAAATTACATCCACATATGTAAAGTCATGGGATTGACTAGGCTACATGCTTGGGTATTATTACAAAACACGTAGGCAAAATGATTCACAGCAATGGGTAAAGTTCCCTGGCACGGTAATAGTCCGGGAAATTTACATTGGATTTGTGTACACTATGACCAATAGAGGGCACTGTATTTCCACGAGGGCAGACGTCTATGGCGGACATGGCATGGCCGAAGACAGTGATTGGCTCGTAGCTCCGTATATAATCCGTCGGTTTCGCCTCACTCCAAGCTACGTTACTATCGGCTGATCGTTACAGGAGTGGTGTCTGTTGGGAATATCTCCAGGGGATTGTGTCTGGGATCTACATTGTATACGGACCACATGTTCTAGGAAGAGTCAATGAAGGAGACCAAGTCTGTTGCAAAAAAGCTCACTTCTAAATCCACCATGGATCCTAACCAAACTGTGAAATGTAAAATCGTGGTCGTCGGGGACAGTCAATGTGGAAAAACCGCATTACTTCATGTATTCGCAAAAGACTGTTTTCCAGAGGTATGTAATCTTACACCGTGCGAACGCATCTTTTTGTTGTCCCCTATCAATGTTTTTACGATTGTATACGAACTTATTCTAGTTGGCTTCATTGACCGGATTAATATTTCGCAACACTACCATGGTATTATTTTCCTTCTTACAGTGACACTGCATTATTCTGTTTTTTTTTTATTTATTTTTCCTCTCATAGAATTATGTCCCCACTGTGTTTGAGAACTACACCGCCAGTTTTGAAATTGACACACAAAGAATAGAACTAAGCCTTTGGGATACATCAGGTAAGATTTTTAAGTTTCTCACTATAGCCTATAGTTGATATTGGTAGACTTTAAAAAAAAAAAAATTTTTAAGAGTTGCTATACACATGCATCAAGAATGTTTCTGAAGGTAATTTTAACTTCATCTCTATTTTTAACGTTACGCCACGTGAAAGCCGACTCGACTCCGAGTGTCATGTTTTTGGATAATATCCGGGATTCATACGTACATTTGTCTGCATACCTTTCTCTCACCACGCCTTCAGCGAGCAATGTGACCGACTGCTGTTGGACGCGGCGCACAACACGCGCAAACACACGCCATTCATTATGTAAACCGTTTACTTACATTTATATTGCAGGCCAGAATATTACAAAATTAATGTCCGCTACATACAGATCTAGGTGGCAGGGTAGCAGATCTGTGGGAAGCTTCTGTGACCTCCAGCCGTATGTAGGTTCCCTGCAGGTTTAGGATGCTACTGTGATTACACTATATACAATGTATCTTTTGATCTAACAGTAGTCCATTGTCTTACATAGTTGTCCTTGTGTCTGTATATAGGCCTACAATGTAAATGTAGTACCCCGACATTTTGTTTCTCGTCCTAAAGGAATACAACTCCTAGTAACATGTGTTGTCAGACTGTGCTGGAGATAAATTAGAATATGCATTGTTAGAGAAACGGAGTAAGTGGACTTGACGGAGGTGCTTGCGGCTCAAAGGGAGAGCAGGCTAATGAGCTGTCACTCACTTATTTGCTTGTTGCTGACTCCTCTGGACTTGTCTACCCCGTGTCATTATCTGTGCATTTCCTCAGGGCCCCTTCAGCTCAGCAGTAAACTTGCACTCTTAATATTTAATATTAAACATATGTTGACTGACCTCACATTTTGTGGGCTGATTTTACTTTATGCCCTCAAGTCGAGGTCCGAATCCTATCTGCTCTGTTCCCATGATCGAGACACCTCTTGTCTGAGGTTTATAAGGGCATGTGGTTCATCCACACACTTAGCCAAGTGTCATTGGTTCCTATATTGTTCCCACCTCATGACCAAATGTTTCCTGTAGTGTGTGTGTGTGTGTGCAGCCCACACACACTCCTATCAGTCATGGGGGGGCTGCTAGTACATAACTATAGCGGAAGGTTACCGGAAACGAGCAGGGACAACAATGGTAAACAAAGAAGACATTGTTTGAGCTGCAGCAGCTGTTTGATGTCCTGACGAAACAACTGTTTCTATGAACCCAAATGAGGAGCCTCAGCTGTGGAATATGGTGAAACGCAACGTTCGTTATCTAGGGCTGGTCCTGTTATCTAATATTGTTAATTAAGCACATGGATGGTAATGGATAAAGACTGCAGGTGTTAACATAAATCCAGCCTTGGTGGGAATGATGATGTCGCTGTAAAGATCGTTGTAGCCTGTTATCTGCATTCCTATTGCGAGACAAACTCCCATCCCCCGACACTTGCAACCAGAAAGAAACGTCAATGGTCTATCTCGTGTATATCTGCTTTCTTGGCAGGATTGATTGAATACCCCAGCCCACCAGGTGTGTTTACCTATTTGGAGTGTAATTTTGAACGCTTTACTCTTGCGTTTGTCTGGGATCTACTGGGAGGAAGCCATGTAATCTGAAACAAAATTCCAAGAATTTCTGGCATTTACTCAGAATTCTGCATATGGAAGCTCTGTCGGCCTTGTTCTCATGGAGACTAAGTTTGCGACGTGTCTACAGTCGTGACACTAGTTTTGGAAAGTTTATCGTTCTTTATTTTGCCACAAAAGAGGTTTTAACTAATGGTGATAGAACAGTTTTCATTGATTTCTTTGTACATTACTTTTGTTCTAAAACATGGCCTTATCTTTTTATGACCATGACATGAATCTATTACATTTTAGAATGGTACATGCAGAAGATACTGGTTCATCATGGAATTCTTTAATGCAGTAATAACCATTTTTATGTAGCATTAGCAATAAAGGCATTCATTAATATCATCCACATTTCTGCTTGCATTTTTGATTTATTTATTTTTTTAATGTATTTTTATGCTGTACTTGTATCTTTATAACACAAGTGAAGAATAATTTTCTGCGTCTAAGGATTCTTTCAGGAAGTTGACTGTAATTGTACACTACACATTCAAACAGCATTCAGTCTCAGAACAGGAGAGAATACAGTTCTGTGGCTCTGCCATTACCTGGAAATGTAGGAATGTGACTCATAAATCAAACATCCCTGCACTTTAGGCTACTGTATGTAAAATGACAACTATTATCAAAGTGTATCTGAATTACATCTTAATATTCCTAATGATTGTGCTAGTCTAAATCTGAATTTAAGTGAAAATGTAAATTATGGAATATTAAATGTATGTGTATATTTTAAAAAAGTGAGAATCTGTGTATACTTTTTTATCTGACCTGGTCATCTTTTTACAGGTTCTCCCTACTATGACAATGTGCGTCCTCTGTCCTACCCTGACTCAGATGCAGTTCTCATCTGCTTTGACATCAGCAGACCAGAGACATTGGACAGTGTGCTGAAGAAGGTAGGTGATGAGTTACCACTTACTGAGCTCGTAGAACACGAGAACATTGCCATTTAGCCCCATATAAAATAAAGTATTTAGCAATTATCCTATGACTCTACAGTATTATCTTTCAGTCTTTGTAGGTCAAGTGGTTTCACAGTGCTGTACCAAAGTTAGGATTGTACCACAAATTGACAGAATATCAGTGTCCCCTCTATCATGGAATGTCTGCTTTTGACTAACTAGCCTAACTTTCTGGACCAACAATGACCAAATATTGCTATTGAATGCACCACGGCCTTCGACCTGTAATATTTCTGAGTGGAAAGCACCCTGAACATAATTGTACTACTCAATTTTAAGGGAAAAGAGTAGGCCACAGCATGGAATAATCCTGAGAAACCTGCTGGTTTTCACTGTTAATATTTTGTATTTGTGGTTTAATTACATTTCCTTTCCATTTCCTTCCAGTGGAGAGGGGAGATTCAGGAATTTTGTCCCAGTACCAAAATCCTACTGGTGGGATGCAAGTCAGACCTCAGAACAGACCTGACCACCCTGGTGGAATTATCCAACCACAGACAGACACCAGTGTCATATGATCAGGTGGGATTTGGCCTTCTATACCCTTCTCTAGCACTCTGGCGTAAAGGTATAGACTGCTATTGCAAGCTAATTGTAATAATACACGTTTTGACAAATTCACAAAATGTCTCTTCGCATTTTGCTATCTTACCATGCGGTACTTCTACACAGCCCTGGCTCCATAAATAGGAACATGGACAATGTGACGAACACTGATCACAACAAAGCTGCTTTGCTTCTCGATGCATAGGGATTTTTGATTTGAGCTCGATGTTGGCAATTGCTCTGGAGAACAACTAATGCTGGCCCAACACTACAGATTGTTTGACTTGATTCTGCGTCCGATTTGCCCCTCCTGTCAATCGCGGGCCTTCCTAATTCAAGGCTGGTCGGAACCGATGATCTGCCCAATTTGTCCTGAAGTGTGAGGTGTTTACAGACCATATATCATCGTTCGCCGACTGGCTAGGACCATTACCAAAATTCAGTAAAAATAAATGTAGTGAAAAATACAGCGATTTGAACCCCAGCATAATCTCACGGTAGCAAATGAGACTTGCGCTGAGTGGGTGTTACGTCGCCATAGATACTGGCAACCATATAGGCTGCGTGGCGTCCGTAGCTGTAGCCTACCTTTCAGATTGAGCTGCAAAAAGAGAGGTTTGTGTTCTCGGCCATGATTTGACTTCTCGTTTCTCTGTGCAAAATGTGTAGCACACGAGTGCTACTACAGCAACCATGATCTGTGTAGTGACGGCATGATTGACAGTGCACCTTGGTTTGTTTTGCTCACGTTCAAGAGTTTCATAACGCTCTTGTCCCGCTGCCTGTGAACAACTGAGCTGTATGGGCACACTATAGGCTGCTGTAACTGTTCATATTCCGAACATGAAGCGGTCAGATTATTTCTGTTTTAAATGGCAGGGAAAGCTAAAACGTGATCTCCGCCCACTGAGACAAAACCGCATGTAGGGTGAGACCTGCAACCTGTACACACATGACACGGTTAAGCCTGATTGTGGTCAGTTTGGAGTGTTTTGGTATTCTACACTATTCTGCTAGTCTGTTCAACTGACAGTGAAATTAGTTGCTAGGAACATATCTAACTAGTGACAGTTGCTAACTAGGCTTGGCATGATGCTTTACCCCTGTCTGAGCATCAATTTCTTTCGTACTTATTTACTTTCTTTACTTATTTAACTTAATTAATTTTCCTCTCCCAGGGCTCCAACATGGCCAAGCAGTTGAGCGCCCCCTACATCGAGTGTTCGTCCCTGCAGTCAGAAAACAGCGTCAGAGACATCTTCCACGTGGCCACTCTCGCCTGCGTCAACAAGAACGGCAAAACCGCAAAGCGGTGCAAGACATCCAGGGGCGCAAAGAGGATCTCCCACATGCCCAGCAGGCCGGAACTGACCGCAGTAGCATCAGACATGCGCAAAGACAAAGCCAAGAGCTGTACGCTGATGTGACTCAACAGCTTGAGGCCCTCCTGGACGGCGTTTGGGAAGGGGATCAACCGGGTAATGCTTGTAGTGTATTGAGCAGTCCCGTGTGCCAAGAAGTGAGGTAATCGAAGTGGTCGCTTTGCACTTCTGTTCGCCCCTCTTCCCCCTGGGTTGGATACGTCCAACTATTAAGAACCACACTGACTTTACAGTGCCATCGTTCAGTTAACTGGAGACACTTGTGTGGTAAGACTACCTGATGCATCAATAGAGTATAATTTTTCAGTCTTGTGATGTTTATTCTCATGTGTACTACAAGAAGGTAATAGTGGGATTTATTTGTATCCTTTCCTGTTCCCCTGGAAACTATAGCACATCTCTCTTGTGGTTAAGTGCAACAGGAAGTGAGTCAGCAGAGATTATTTTTTTCTTCTCTTATTTAAATGGTATTTACTTTTGTGAAACAAAGGTGTTGGCTTTGAAACGGAAGAAGTGCATGTGAGATTCTGCTTATTTTCTTAAGTGAAATATGTTAGCAGAATATCTTTATCTGACCCGGGCTCTGGCACTTGGTGTTAAGTGACACACACTGTGGTTTAGCTTGTACTGGATTAGCCTTCCTTTTTGTTACTGCCTTGATGACTTTGCCAAATAGACATCGCACACATCACATTTGAAAAAGCCTTCTTTTCAAAAGTAGTTAAAACTTTTTTTTTTTTCTGCCACTTTCCTTATTTGCATATCATTGGAATTGAACCTCAGCCTTGACAGAGTGGTTTTTTTTCTTTTTACTACCAAAGAAGCTTCAGTTGCGGTTAGATGGTCTAGTGATCATGGAAATGTGGCTGGGCCACAGTGTCATCTGTTCTTTGTGACTGAACTCTGAACCGTTTTGGTTCAGAGTTCAGTTAAAGAGCTCCTCAATTTTGTACACTCAAATGAAATGTTGGGAGTGCATGGCCCCCCACGCATACACACTGTATTGTACACATTCTAAGGGGCACTATAACACAATGGAAGAGTGTACCTTTTAACCGGGATGACTCGCTGCTCTGAATTAAAGTAAGCTGCTCTGACCCTTACAGTCAAGAATGCATTGTACATGTAGTACGTAACACCCTCAATTTACTGTCTGCTATGCAATGCACATGATTTGGCCATGGTCTAGAATGACTGTCTATGATGTCTTGTCCAAGGTGGTGGCTATCCTTACATGTTCATTGTCTTTTTTTTACTGGTATGCACATAACATTATATTATGTATGTTCCATCAGTCAGTTTAACATTAGAAAAACACCCTGAAACTATTGCTTTGGTACTCTATGGCCATGGATGCTTATACCAGACACGATGCAACAAAACTCCAGGCTTCAACATCCATCTCCTACTTTGGCTTGTGCTCTTTAACATTGTTTCTAACTTGAAGAGACTTTGTGTGCAAATCAGTTTGATGTGTAATGTCGGCCTTGGTGAGGGAAATGACTTGAATCTTCAGTTTCTTTTAATCTCATGACTCGAGACTAGCTTGTGACTCAATATTTATTTATGGTTAAAAAAATCCCAGTGTTCTATTTTTCATTGTATATTTATTCAGGATTTGCTTTTGTAATGGAGCCTATGGGACATTTCAAACATTATATGAAGTGTTTTTGTTAAAGCAATGTTCAGTGCATGCATATCTGTCCTGTAATTTGACGTTCTTATTGAAAATGACACATCCATGGTTTGACTTGCTGACTTGGTTAATGGGATTTAATGCTAGTTCATAAATTTGACTTGTCAATTGAGCCTGCCACTTTGTGACGGACTCTTTTTTAGGGGCAGAACAATAGAATTCAAAAAGAATCATATAAAAAAAAAAAAAAATCTAGACTCAACAGTATTGTACAGTTAAGGCAGTATTACTGCTGCGCTATCAAACGTTGACTAATCATTGCCAATGTGTTAGATGTATTGTATGACATAATTTTTTTTTTTTTGTTTTGTTTCCACAGTATTTATTGAAGTTCTATATTTTTGTTTTTTGACCCCTCTTAAAAATAAAGATTTGCTATACGGTGTACTGTCAAGTGAGTTTTTATTTATTAGAAAATACAGCTGCCTTTGGGGTGGTCTATTTTTTTTTTTTTTCTCTTCCCAATCCATGATCTTCCAACACTTGGCAACTAAGGCTGTCTTAATTACAGTAAGCATGTTTCCATCACAGGTCAAATCTTAGCCTACAAGTGAATTGTTGGCCACATCTGCTTCATTGTCCTCTATAAATCCTACTGTATGTATTTGTTTCTAGGTGGGTCAGCCATTAACTAAATATTTAACCTATTGGTAGTGTTCTGTATGACCATGTATTTGTTGCCTAATTCTTACAATGCAAATTAGACATTCAGTGCACGGTGGCTATGAATGTGAAAGTTCAGAAGAGTTCATGTATCTCTGATCAATGTTGGTCAAGTTACTCAGGAATTGTAATAAGTTACTATTTGCGTATTACTCCAAAATATATGACTTATTAATAGGTAATGAAAGTAATTATGTTGCTAGTTACATTACTATTTAATTTCAACAATAATATCCCTCTCTTGCCCCTTCCAAAAAAAGACAGCTCATGTTTTAATTGAATCCTCTTTAAAACAATTGACCATAGGAGTCAATCAGCCAATGTGAAAACATTGCAGCCTCGCAAACAAGATGATTGGACAGGTTGGTTCAATTAGCTAAGTTTGCTAGGACCAGATCTCTGGTACTTTAAATTCCACATTAATTAGTTACACTACTAGTTACTGAAAGTAATATTACTGTCCAACACTTTTTCTGATCTGGAGCTGGTGTCAAATTTCTTTACTTTCATTTTCCCCAGATATAGTCTGATCTTAGCTGTTGTAAAGCACATATCTATACAGTTTCGAATGGTGATAAATAGCAGAAGCTACACCACAAAGTCCCTGCCCAAATAATACATAATACTTTCATAGAGGCCCAACTTAAAAATCACTTATACTCCTGAACCCATTGCAGGTTTTCCACCACTCGTCAGTGCTCACTAACTGGTGATGGCATATTCTTGAGCACTTACTGTATATGATTATAGAAATAAAATGTGAGAGGCTTTTATTTGAGTGCCATTTTGCTCGGCAGAAGCAATACTCTGTCTGCTAGCTCCACAGATCTCTTTTCTCTACCACCATCCATTGAGATCTCTCAAGATCTCTCATGATACACTGGAGCTGGGCCTAAATTGGCTTATAGTTCTTTCAACTCACTTATCCTGAGACAGGAGGCTGCATACAAACATTCACGAGAAAATAATCTTTGCTTGTTAGCTGGCCTATCACTAGAGTGACAAAGTTAGTTGGTGCCCAGCAGTCAAAAGCATAGACACTATAGATACACTATTTAGTTTATAGGCCTATTAACACACACACACACACACACTGAATTAACCATTGCACGTGGTGAAATGTTACAGCATTCATTATTAAGGTGTGCCTTTATTGTGTATGCACATCAAAGGTAGACTCCTTGAATGCCCCCAGAAGCCCACATTTCAGTCCCGGCAGCTCATTGTGTTAATCTAACCCCATGGTGTTGGGGGAGGATGGAGAACAGAGAGAGCTATGAGCTTTGTTGGGGGAGGCTAGAAGAGGAATGCTATCGCTGCTCAGCTCTCAGTGCATACACTTTCAAACCAAAACAACACTGGCTTCAACCGAAAAAGTAATTCTAGACACAAAGCAAGGGATGTACATATAATGTGTCCAAAAGAATGTTGAATATCACATTATTAGCTGTTGCTCTAGCATCTGTCTGGCATTCCTAGCATGCATACGCTTCATTTGAAACAACCTGTTTACTGGAGAAGTCGTTAGGATTCATGCTATGAATGCTAACGAGGTAAATAAAAGTAACTTGACTAGCAAGAGGGCACAACCCCTAACCTGGTGTAACCAGACCATATCGGTCTGGCAACAGTCGTTGGCTGGAGCAAGCTCTGAGTCTAGTAGAGCCATCTTCAATCCCCAATATGATATAAAACCTGAGATCCAACCTGCTCCAGGTACAACAATATACTAATACAGCAGCCATGTGGCTAGTGAGAATCAGTGTTGTACTGGTAATGGTTTGGGTAAGGACACCATCCTGAATGTCTGCTTTAAACCAGATGAGCTAACTGTATGTGGCCCCAACCCAGAGCATAAAGAATTGCTTTCTGTCTGACTTCAGGTTCAAGTCCTGTATCATGCAGATGGGAGGGACATCTCCAAAGAATGATATCATCGCCATTGAACAGCTGCAAAGAAACCAATTTCAGTATCACCCCCAGGTGACTAAACAAAGAGGAAGGAAACAGACAATTATAACGTCATTATATTCGGCCTCTGAGTGTGGCATTGTTGATTCTCAGGCCAAAGCATCTGTAAAGGGAAGAGAGAGAAACTGGTATGTTGCAACAAGTTTTAATAACTGGTGTTTTCAACTGGTTTCGGTTGGTCAGCTTTGCTTAGCCCCAAGGCAATGTCTGAGGTGGGAAAATCTTGAGAATAACAACTAAGAGTCACCACACAGAGGTATGTTTTTAGGATATAAAACAAGTGTCTGAATGAATGAAAGTCTACCGCTCCTGAGTCAAAAGTGCAAACAGTCTTGGAATTTACAAGTTCATGCATGAAGCTTTAGCAAAAAAAACAACAGTGAGTCAGCATGTGTGTGTGTGTGTGTGTGTTGGCTGTTTTGAACTATGGGTGTTCTACTAAGGCTATATGTTCTCTGCCACACATGCTGCGCGGTGGGTTTTTATGAGTTGTGGACCGCTTCCTTCATGTTTCCAAATGCATACAGTACATCTGTTGACTATAGCATGGTTAAAATGTAGGTTAGCACTCACTCACCACAACTGCTGCTTCTATTATAAAGCCTGTTGTTAATGTTAAAACCTCCAGAAAACATCCACATAAAGCTTCTACCATACTATAACAATCCATCGATATCACCCCTGCTTTCCAGACCCTTCCTTGTCTTGATGAACAAATGTCAAATCACAAGGGGTTTCTCTCTCAGTCACGAAGGCCTCATTATTTAGGGAGAGGGGGAAGGGGGTCTGTGCTCTATCTCTAGCTGAAACTCTGGTGAAGCGCGCTCCTTGTCAGCATGTCAGCCAGGAGTTAGTGCTCTGCTGAGACAGCAAGCCTTGACTGACCCCCCCCCCTTCCACACACACACACACACACCTCCTCCGAGCGGGTCCTGAGACTGCCCCTCCCCCCCACTGGGGGCATTGTCATTAAGGCCAGGAGTCATGCCTTGGGTCACCGCTCTCTCCCCCACCCCATCACCAGGTCACTGGACAGAGAGTTAACCTGACAGTGTCCATCTTGAGGAGGAGCAGCATCCTTCTGGGAATGGTGTGATTGGCAAAAGATACGTATACAATTCTCAATTTTACGTTCATATAATATGAAATATTGTCATTGGAGGGTTGGTATGTGAGTGATACATATTTAGACCAAATACTGCCCCCAGAGTCATCATTCATGTTTTAACTTGAAACAAACAATGGGCTTTAGAGTGAATCATTGTTGTATTAATCAAATGATACTCTGAATAGTACATATAATCCTATTTAATATTGCAAAATATTTAGCAAATGATGAAACAAAGAATGTACATTTGCCTCGGTATATTTTTCAATATCTTTCAATATATTTGTATTTTATTTATTTAAATGTCTACTACTTAACTAAATAAATAACCACGTATATTTATATGATTTAATTTATTTGATCAACCTGATATAACAGACTGCGTTAACCGTGGTGAACACAGAGGAGACATTATTTTGTCCCTCGCCACCCCCACTCATTTCTTCACTGCTGGAACCATGTCTCTGACACGTACATGTCCATTATTCATCTCTTTGACATTGAAAGGGGTTAGGGGGGAGGCAGTGGGAAGGCGTATCCTCATGCATTCACAAATGGATAGCGTTGCCACGGCAACAACCAAAACAGCCTCTTTACATTTAACGGGGAGGGAAAGTGTTTGCCTCCCGTTTTCACAGAATGTCTTTAGACCAATGTGACCGTGCCCCATTCAGCACCGTTTCCAAATAATTGTTGTTCAAATGTGTGTGGAATTTCACTCTATAGCTTTAACGGGGCTTTAGCAAAGCACTGATATATGATGAAGGTGAATAAATGGCTGGTTTAAGACTTAAATTGAATGCAAACAGTAGAGATAATGAATTATGGTATTACATGTTACTGAAGCTGATTAATCAAGATTGTAAAGATTCCTGTTAGGTTTTGCCCATTTATTTCCAAACTGAAACATGAACTGCAACTGCAACTGCAAAATGAACAAGTCATTGTGTGGTATAAGAGCATTAATATTGTGTACAATTGTAACCTTTGGCCTGGGCCATTATATTGTGCAATAATTTTTCAAGCACCTTTTCATGTCATGGGTGTGGTTTATGGCACGAAGGCCCAAAACTATTAGTTATTTTAATTTGAAATGAATGTGAATTGTTGTAAACATTACACTGAATCATCAAAAGAAAATATGTTGCTAATCCCAAAAACACCATAATGGCATCAGATTTGATCAGTATTGGCAAAACATGATTTATTACACTACCTGAATTTATCCACAATGTGAAGGTGCTTCCAGATGTGAATTGCTTCACTCCATTGAGAATCAACTTCTCATGCAATATAATAAGAAATATGAGGTGGTATTAATAACACCCTTGACCGTCTTCATACATATAGGGCAGAGCAGATGTAACAGGAATATGTGCAAAAGGTTAAGCAAACATTAAACAACTCATATGTGAACATGATTATATATCCCCACAATTCCCTGAAGTATAATTACAACCTTTATATTTAATACGATAGCATTGGCACATGCTAAAGCTGTTATATCTTTACTGATGCTGCGAGTTACTGGGATTAGTGAATCAATAGAAAGGCTTTTGGTTTGTTCCTCTGCTCATAAACCCTTTAGATTGTCTTGTCGACCTTCAAAACAATGTTGAAAGTAATTAAGACAACTAATTGCTCTGATATCTCAAGGGACACGGTGACTATGGTAACAAAATGTAATTTTTGGACACTTGCCATATGGCCATCAACAATTACACCCCAAACTGCTATCAATGTCAGATCACATGTGCATAGTGAAGAATGGTCTTTTAATAATATTCAAGTAATTTCAAATCTTTTGTTGCAATTCACAATTTCCTGTGTTAAACAATGTACATCAATCAGTCACTTGTTCCCATCATTGCATGTCTGTAAATGTGTAAATAGCAGCCTGTATCAAAACCGAATGTGTACATGACTGTGAAAAACGTGTAAAAATGGAAATTAATAAAAAAATATGTTTCTAATTTGATGAAGAATAAACAGGAATAAGCATTTGATGTGATTATATTTAATTTGGCTTTTGAAACTCCTATGAAACAGTGACATCACTGTCAACATGCAAGGAGATAAAATACATAATCGTATCAATCTATAGAGTTTGATTGAGAACAGAAATATCAGGTTACAAAATCCTGCCCAATGAATATTAGAGAAGGAAGTTGTTATTTATACCTCTATAAAAACTGTTATAGTAATGGCAGGTCATTAGAAATGTAAAGATTTAAATGTTTTATAATGATTTTAAATAAAGACAATTCATGGACAATACATCGACATTAAGACAGGTGTGGCCTTAAATCCAGGTTCTGAGACATCCTGATATTTTTGTCTGAGACATCATTATGATAAACAGTATAAAATATTTTCATCTCAGTACTTTGACAGGGGAAAATTGCATGACTAATCTGCATATTAGTGCCTTTTACTATCACATTAACTGTTTGATTATAGTAATGCATAATAATGTATGCTAGAATCCGTCTGAGATTGAGCAGTACTATTCTAGATTTAATCACTTTTAATCAAGTTTGTTTTCACTTCACTACAAGCATACAGTGCTGTATATCAGTTGTCACAGTGGCAAACTAACTATGCCATTTTGGCATAAGATGTTTTCATTTTATAATATGTATTCATTTTTTGTCTTTTAGGAGATGAAGATTTATTTATTTATATTTATTTTATCATTTTACTTTTCTTTGAGTTTATAAATTTCGACAAAACCATTTTTACACAAACCTTTACGATATGAGTAAAGGACAGACCAAACAACAGACACAAAGCGCATCAAAATATATGTGCACGTTCATTTCCATCCAATAGCTTAGCCCTCCCCCTGCTCGCATCTGCTTTCATCTCCCTCCATATGCTGCGCTGCCAAGCTTCCCAGCTTCCCGAGCCCAAGACTTTGACCACCACTTGTACCAACTGGCAGCCTATCAAAGCAGCCCATAGACCTTAAAAACACAGCAGCCTACACTGTTTGTTTGCCATTGCCTATGTGAGAAGTGAACGAAGCACAAATAATGCCAAACCTGAAAACATCCCTCCTATATTATCGATTATACAAAGCGCAACATTTAATATTGTGTTTTTCTTTTCTTGAAAGGTGGAGCCGCTGTTGCTGTTTTTCTACCATGTTTCATAGAAATGTAAATTCATCGCGAAAAATCCACCATGGGAAACCCACAGGGCTGCCGCATCCTGCTGTGTCCCTTAATAGGACAGCCCATAATCCCCCATTCACCCCACAAAACCCCCAACATGTGGCTAAGGCTCCCTGTTGGTCATTGGCTTAGTCCAGCCACCCCATATCCTCACATACCCCAGGCATGTCTTCGCATTAGGCCCCAAGGTTACAGCAGAAATCTACCCCCTCCCCAAAAACCAACCCCTAACACACACACACACACACACACACACACACACACAAACACAAACACAAACGCTGTGGTTCTCTGAGGACGGTGGACGAGTGGAAAACACCCCCTAATCAACACGTCACGGTCAAGTGACTGTTCCGGTGTGGCTGTATCTTACTATCATCCCTCCCTCTGTTTGCTTCCAAACCCCCCGCAACCCCCTCCTCACACGCACCACACCCCCAACCGCTACAGTGAACCATCCCTGCTGCAGGCTTCAATTTATTTTGATCTATTCGCAGGCAAAACAGCCCGGGACCTCCGTGGCCACTAAGAGCAAGACAGGCAACTGAGGAGGTGGGAGTGTGAGAGCTACTATTAGGGATTATGTCCCTAAGGGATGCAGGGATGGAAATAGAGTGAGGGGGGGTGGGAGGGGGGGTGCGGCAAACCTATTAAGCAGAAAGGCAGGGATGATGTGATTCATACGCTTCCGTTTGAGTTATACCATCTGACATCCCCTCCCCACAATGCTGCGGGGAGGGGCTCTCCCGTGGTTATGAAACAATTACGCTGCACCACAGCGTGCCTTAATAAGCCGTTGCTCCTCAGACACGCAGTGTAAATTGTCAATTTGTCTGCTATGATGAATAGGGCCCATTCGCTGGACTCACCCCTGCATCGACTAGTTCCCTCCCTCCCACTACATCGTACAAAGTCATTATCTGTGACCTTTTAGCCAACTGGAAATAAAACACATTCCAGTTTTCTGGCATGGGAAATGCTATTTGTTGGTATTCAATTGCAATAAATACATGATAATGCACAAAATCTCAAGGTTGTAATCGGACACAGATTGTCTATTATGTCAAGTGGGTAGAATTAAGGAATTCTTCCCCCGTCCATTTACTTGAAGGTATTTCAATTGCTTTTGCAACCTCGCTGATAAAATAATATTTTAGTTTTGTTGTAAATGTTCAACCCATTATTCATTCTCAGTCAATATGGACAAAATTGATTTTGTAAAAGAATGAACTTTCAGCAGCTAATTGTCATGATCTCTGAATGCATCAGAGTTCTGTGTAAAGGGGTTGCAACATCTCGCAGGTACGTAATCAATCAACATTAACTCCTTTATAATGAGAGGTCTTCACCCTTTGAGAAAAATTCTCTATAGAGGCTTACAGTGACCAATATACTGTTTCCTGAAGTTAACAGGCATGAATTCCCACATACAAACTAATTAGCTAATAAAAGCCAGCATAAATAGCATAATAATTAGAAGCATGTTGATTTATCCTGTATATGAAATGTGTGAAGGGTGCAAACATAAACAATGTAACACTACCTATAATAAACCAAATAAAGTGTAAAGGACAAAGTGCAACTACAGCAATGAATTATAATGAATGAATAATTAACAAGTGGAAATATGAGTCTGGTCTGACTGACTCTATGTATACTATGCTGTATGTATGACACATTTATTATTTTGGATACGCCATTCAGCCATGAATTATCTCAGCATCATTGCAAACATGTTTGTAGAGAGATTCCAGTCATGTCTTGTCTGCTCTACATTCTAATGCTTTTCCCCTTTTGTTACCTGAAGACTCTTCCAGAGAGAGCTACTGTATATCCCTTACATTTCCTGATGCATAAAAAAACAGGTTTCACATGCTGCTAGTGTCTGGCTTGTCCACACTTGCCCCCGCTGCAATGCCATAGTAATATAGTTCAATAATAGTTAGTCATTGGTGTTATGAGACAACTATACATGCGAATGGAGATTCAGTTATGAGATGTCAATCAAGCGGAGGGTGGACACACCAAGCCAGAGGACTAGAGGCATGTATCATAAAAACAATGACAAACATAAATGATTATTTAAGGGATTCATCAACTATAATAACACACTTCTTGTGAAGTGAGAGTGATATGCAAAGATGCCACAGGGCACCAGATTACATTACCAAGAAGCTATTTGTCAAGTCAATCAATGGAACTGCACACCTGAATGGACAAACAGCCGAAGGGACACTAACTGATAATATAGCAAAAAGGACATAACACGACAACCCTAATGACACTAATATCTTCCAACTGGCACTTCATTTCCAAAGGGGTGTTCACTAAATGGATGTGAGGTTTAGGGTTACAAAGGACCTTTTTTAGAATTTACTACATTGCAATGTACATCAAGACAGGCTAGTATAGGAAGATATAAAATAAAAAACAATTGGTTAGCTTAGTTGTGGGCTAAGGGCAATTCATTTAACAGAGTTGGGGGTAAAGGTCAAATGGGCCTCTTGCGTCGACCGTTTCCACTCACAGTTTAATGGATTTGCTAGTAATTTTAGGGGATTCCTGCATGGTTGCACAGTTACATTGTGTGGTGAACTGCTGCTATTTTATTATTATTATTAATAATATTATTATTAAAACACATCACATATTTATCCAAGTTAACATGTCTTAGACCAGTGGTTAACTGTCACTGTCTCAAAATGCCACTGAAATATCCTAATAGATAGTATGTATGTATGTTATGCAGGAATGTTTATGTTCATTTTAGAGGCTCCTTCAGAGATTTTTCGTTTACAGCAGTTGGATGCAGTACCAGCATTGGCCACTATTGCGGAATTTAAAGGTTAAGTCAGCGATTGTAAGCTAATACACTTTTGGAATTTTGTCAAATTCATTGAATTTCTCTTCACAGCTCACCAGCTGTCTATTCTCTGTGCTAAAACAATCAGGGATTTCTACGCAACCACTGTAAACACAAACACAACACAAAGTGGTGCAGATGACACACAATACTATTTGAGGCTTGGAAATGCGTTTCCATAGAGAGGCAGAGCTTCTGACAGAGCGCCATATGGCATTGAAGGAAGAGGTGTTTTTGCTTTTATGACTAAAAATATCAACAATCTTTCTCCAACACAGCTTACTCCACCTTTAAGTAACACCTATGTGGTAAAGTGTCACTTCCAAACCAAACTGTCAGGTGTGATGTCAGACAGGATTTGAACAACACATGGGCTAGTGTGTTACGCACTTATTTAGTTGTGCTTGTCCACACTGGTGGTTCAACCACTGCTTTTTCATGTAAAACTTGATTTAACTTTTAATGAACTAACGGCAAAATAGACATGTATTTTTATGAAATGTATGCATGTTTTGTTTTATTCTAATTCATATGTTCATATGTACTCTGCTACTGGTTTTTGTCTAATGGACACTGCCTGTTGCAGTGTCCATTTCTGTGATGTCTAGGTTTTGAACACTGCACAATGTAAACAATGATAGTTGAGAGAATAGAGGAGGTCTCGTCCGGTATATGTCATCTCTGGGCTCTGCAGAGACTCTCTGTAACTCACATTATCCAGAGATGAAGACTCATGACAATGTAGGTAAACTGAGGCTGGCCTGATTAGCAAGTATTTTCAAGCTTCATGAAGTCACAATCTATTTAAGTGTAATGCAAGCAGACAGCTTATATATAGAATATATAGAATGAAGGAAATATTTAGCTGATTTAACATTTACTTACTCTTAATCTTTGCTACAGAATCATTATTCACAAGAACAAAGCAATGTACATGTTTTCCTTATCTCATTTCCTTTGAAAATAATTTAAGGATTTTAGGAAAAGAGAGGGGAATCCTACATATTTTGCATTAAAAAGTAAGCATGGTTGAGTTAGGTAATTCTCCTTTGTATAAAAAGATTATGCCAAATAGTATACTGTAAATAGAAAATAGTTATTTGCATTTGTACATTGTTGGTTCATTTCAGTCATTGCCCCACACTACAGGAACAAGGGTACCAAAACACAAGGAAACGATTAACGCCTCAATGAGCACGGCAGAAAAAAAAAAGTTTTTTTTTTGCCAAGTGCTCACGGTCCGTTGTCCAGATGAACCATTACGGTAATGACACCGCATGCTGTGACAAGTGCCATTAAAGTTGTGCTAACGTCTTGTGCCAAGTATTTTTACGGCATTATAAACCTTTTTGATCCACTTGTGTGGCCTAAACTGCCATGAAGAACTCACTTCTTCTGTTAAACCATGCATTCTTATTGCTGATAATGCATCCAAATCAAAAGTAAAATGAATTATAAATCTTAGTGATGTTCCAGTTTGTATAGACTACTACCTGGAAATACCCACAGCACAGTATCATACCTGAAACTAATATATTATAGGTAACCTATAATTAGGTTTAGCAGTAGGCTACACTGATTAAGACATCTTAGTGATGTTTCTGTTTGTAAATTACCCAGAAATGCCAAGTTAGTACTACCACTAGTAGTAATATTAAGGAACCTGTAATTATGGTAAGAAGTAGCCTACACTGAATGTGTTATAGAGTTCCTGTTTGTAAATTACCCAGAAATAACCACTTATGTAGCAGCCGATACCACACCGATGGTTGGCACATCCCCGGACCCAAACGCACGACAGAGTTGAATTGATGGGGGCACAAAAACACAAGGAACAGACAGGCATGAACAGATACAATGAACATTGGTTAACACTCCGACAAAGACTATAGAAAACGCTAGGGCTTAAGAACAGGGAGACAGACCATTGGATAAAGACCAGGGGCAGGTGAAACTAATAACAATCAACACGGGGCAGGAACTGGAAGTTGGGGGAAAACACAGACAGAAATGGGGGGAACAGAAAACCACCCAGGGCACGGCCGGAACCATGCCAGAACTCTCAAAGGGCCAAAACGTGATGAAATAATAATAACAACAAAAAATAACCTAGAATTACAGTTAGTTATAGATCATTTGTCAAATGTTTGTGAAATACACAGTAAATACCACTATTTTCTAGAATCATATACCCATTACTAATTATTTATTTATTGTTTGTTACACCTTACTTACCAGTACTTACCCTGTAATACCGGGCGGTAATTTAAAGTGTTATCCGAAAACCTTTTTTTGACATTTTACATACTGACGTGTAGTGGAGCTGGTAATTCAAACATATCTGAAGTATCAACTATGTAGAGTAATACAGTTATAAAACAAGATGCATACAAGCCTTGCTAATCTTAAACAGTGTATTAATTCATGTTTTTAAGAGCTGTCCAAAAAGAGAGCATGTGTGCTGGTTTGTTACTTTATTTTGAATTAGTCTGTTTAGATAGAAAGAAAGAAAACACACTATAGAAGAAGCCTTTGTATAAATATTTAAACAAATAAAAATAAAAGACGGACACACCAGAGGCTCATTGCTGGTGTTTTTGTCATAAAGGTTTGACCTGTGTTACTCCACATAACAGCTGTGTAAACCTATATAACTGCAATATATCTATTTGCAGCTTTCCAAAAAATGACAAAAGAAACAGTGTACTTTTTAAACATATTTGCTCTTGGGCATATAGTCGTCCCACTCAACCCACAAGCAAAGATTAAATAACAGCTATGAGAATTTCAACAGTAAGCTTTATACTAGTTTATACCCATAAAGACAATCTGACTACATATTGTCATATAATACATTTACAGAGTATATGTTACTCTGGATAGTAGAGGGCAAAACAAAGTGTATGTCCCTGCCAGATTGCTTATTTTAGGTTTGCAGTCCTGCAGTATAATTGATGCCATCCGTCATGAATAGTTAAATTGGCCAATCAGCAGACTCCTTTGGCATTTTACTCTAAAATGACTAATCTACATGCAAATGTATTCAGCATGAATTTAGGGCTTCATGTAGCATTCAGGCCAAATGTTACCACTTGACTATAGCCCCAATGGAGATGATCCTATTACGTGTGTGGGGAGTTGGCATTTGCTCTGTGAACTCCCAGCATTTAGAAATGTTAATTATTTTGCTGACTGAGCACATGAATTGGGTGCCACGTCATTGAGATGTGTGCCTCATTAGAAATCCATTAAAGAAACTGGTATGCTTTAAGTCACACCAAAGGTCAGTTCCATGCAAGATAACACATAAACTGTGTATTCACGCTCTTACACACACATACACAATGACTCACACATTGTATTATTGTAGTCCCGTGGTCAGAGAAAAAGCTATTATCAAACTAGCTGCTTAATACCAGGTGTTTGCCATCTGTTAAGCTGATGTTTTTGTACGTAGCCTGTCTGATTCAAACTATCTTGAGAATGTTACAATAAAAGACTGTTGTAGTAGGCTGAGAATTACATTAGGCTGTTTTGGCACATTAAGGCTATATTGTGCCAGAGCTTCGAATTCTCACTCTCAACATCATGGAGAGAAGTGCCTGCATGATCCAAATGAGAACTAATTGCTGTGGGGTATATGCATACCAATGATGCAATGAATATGCATGTTGGTCTGCTGGGTATTTGTTCTGGTACATACTGCATGTAATATACGTATGAGTCCATGCTCTCCATTAACAGAATTAACTGCTTTCCTATTCACAGTAAGATAACGCCTAACTGACGTGTTCTGTACTCTAAAACACACATGCTAATTATTCAATAAATGATGTATGTAACATATTGATATAATAATGCCTTTTACAATGTTGTGTAATCTTTTGTTGGGAAAATACAAGTGTATTACTACAAAGCAGTTTTCAAGGAGCTGGTCTATGAAAGCAAATATAAGCTCCTCTTTACTCAATAAAAAGTATAATCCATCATTACATATCATTCTGTACAGGTGGATACTTTGTAAATAGGTGTAGTATTAGAACCATATCAGATACGAATATATCTTGACTGACTGACGTTGCTCTTGTTCTGGTCCCTATTGGTAGGTCAGAGAAATGAGCTTTTCCTAGAACAGTATGTGGTGACTCAAGCTAAACTTATCTCTATTACTGTTACGGGCACTGCTGTTTGATGTCCTGTTGTGGGAAAGTGATCTCTGATTTTCTGATGACAATTTAATGTTCTCATGTTTTTGCACAGGTGTTTTTATTTGAGAGGCTTTCTGTAACAGATTAAAAGAGTGTGTCTACTGTCAAGTCTGCTATTTATTCAGTTTATCAGATAAGAATATACAATACAATGCTAATACATGCATGCATTAGTTTTACATGTTTTAAAAGCAGAGGGCATGCATATTGGTGAACTTTTACATTTAATTACAATGTAGATTAGTTGTGTGAAAAATAATAATTATGGACAGGAACTGAAGCATCAGAGTGTGTTTGTTAATACCATATTGTTTATAGGTTAATGGTGCTTCTCGTGAGCAATATAAAGAGCAACAGGGCATATTCATACGTTACTGTATGAAGTGTATACATTCTTAGTTCACAATTAGTGCTTTATGACAATACCTCAGTTGCAAGGAACTATTTTAAGCAAAAATGCACTACCATTTCTGTTAATATTAAACCAAGCTACACGTTTGCGTAACAAATACACACTACCCATATATTTAAGTGCTTTTGAGTTGCAACAAGTATTGTTTACTTAGACAATAAATGTATTGCTTTTTTCCCCCTGATTTCCACCTCAATGGGCCTCATTCACCAACCGTTCTTAAGAACAAATTTGTTCTTAAACCCCACTTAAACAGTTTTTCTGCTTTCTCTGCTTTCTCTGCTGGCATTCACCAATGTTTTCTTATTTGGGATTTGTTCTTATGTAAGAACAGAATCTACGCAAGAGCAGTTTTACACACTATTGAGAGCTGAAATGACACGCAAAACAGGTTATACCATTTTAGTCATTATTATTATTTAGTCCTTTATAATTTTGTAACTAATTATTTTCATTACGTTAGACATGATCATATGTGTGTTTGTTTGTGTTAATAAATACACACAACACTTACACTTCTGCTCATTTATGAAGCACTTTTAATTACCATTGTGTATGAATTATGCTAGGTGTATATAAATAAACTTGCCTTGCTTTGCCTTACCTTCAATTTACAGCTATTATGTTAACGGGGAACCTTGCCATCCAATAAAATGTGATTGATGACGCTATTTATACGCCAACAAGCATAGCTATTTCTGCAGACTAGGACTACACCACACAATGGCTTATTTACTGCTGCTGCAAAAGGCTGCAGATTGTGCCCTGAGGAAGGAACGCATCCTGAGAGTGATGAGTACCTGCTGGGACGCTTAACCTACCAAGAGCAGTCCTCATGGATATTTGTAACTATACAGAGCCCGCTCTGCGGAGCCATACCACACGCTCTAACCCTGTGTTTTGAAGTGTGTTTTTTGCTGCTTTGTATCCACTGCTGACACTACAAAATATAATGTCTCCTTTTTCGCTAACTTCTTGCAGCAGTACGTCCACTTCTGAATGATTAAAGTTATTCTTTCTTTTAGAGTCGAGGTCTCCACCTCCACCGTGTGCCCACGGCCCTGCCATCTCACGCCCTTTTATGGGACTTAACGGGGCGTTTACCTATGCTAAACATGCTACACATGCTAAACAGGAGCAATGGGCACAAGCTTTCAATTTAGGAAGACATTGGGATTCATCATTCTAAGAACGCACTTGCGAAAAATTCTGCTACTTAAGAAAATGTCGTGAATCAGACGTAGTCTTTTCTTAGGAACTTTCTTAAAAACAAATTTAAGAAGAAACGTAAGAAGATATTGGCGAGTGAGGTCCAAGTTATTTCTACCTTGATTTGCTCTACTTTGTGAGCACACAAGCAGATAAATGCTTCTCCAAGGGGTGTACAGATACCCAAAGAGCTTACAGT
Source organism: Forbesichthys papilliferus (assembly GCA_025399855.1). Lineage (NCBI taxonomy): Eukaryota > Metazoa > Chordata > Actinopteri > Percopsiformes > Amblyopsidae > Forbesichthys > Forbesichthys papilliferus. Next base: position 54,254 of record JAODOY010004062.1, read on the forward strand.
ACATGATGACATACAATGTATGTCTCATATACAGATACTGTGTTTTCACATACTACACACAAGCAAACATTCACTTTTGGGATTTGCAGGCCGAGCTGAGCTCTACTAAATCTATTTGTCCTTCATAGGCAAAAGCAGTGAGAAGGATTCTGTTTGCCAAAATCATTCTGTATCAAACATCAAGTCCACCAGCTAGTAAAAGCCTTACACCTTCCAATCTGTCTAACAAGGACATGCGTGCTGATTCGTTTCTGTACGGATGGCACAGCCTGAATCTGGCAGGTGAAATGTGGCCGGTCACCTTTGCCTGCTGGGGTTTGTGCCAACCTATGCACTGCCAGTGAGCATTATGTCACACAAGCTGTCAGCAAGTGCCTTGCGACGACTGGATGTAAACCAAAATGACATAGGGTATTTAGCCGTGGAACAGGTCTCAACCGACCTTCAAAATATTCACTTTTGGGGACTATCAAGAATGGAATGCTGAAATCTCAATATAAAAGGTTTCATGGCATTAAAGCGGAAGTGTGTACATTCTAAACCAAACATTTCACATTTTCTTTAAGACCTACTTTAATTCAAGTACTTTGAAAACTTAATTGTACAAGCTATCCTCAGCCAATAAATAATGCTGTAGCACTTAAATACATAAAGACAATGTGATTTATATTCCATCAACAGGTCGTTTGACAGGTCATTCACAAGAGCAATATATTTGCATTCTGTTTGTGTGTACATAATAAATAGCAGTAGGGTAACATACTCTGAAATTGGTTGAAATAATACACATTGTTACAATGCACTTTACACATAGCAGTTTTTAAACATTCCAATCTGTAATATTGGACATGTATTGGACTGGTTAACTTTAATAGGAAATGTCTTTTTAAGACAATATTTGCTGTCATGACAAACATGGAAACAATACATTGCCTTCGTGTCTTTCTGCTGGAGTCAGCAGGAAGCAGAAGTGAATTGCAACACAGACATGCAGTTGTGTACTACAAATGCCAAAGACACATTAAAGATATTTCACAATACAACAATACAACGTTAACCCTTTCTATTAGATTCTAGAGCAGTCTTACAAAACAGAAAGCACATACTGTCGCTTACAGAAGGGCCAGTTGGGAGAAAATGGTTCCTGACAAGGATATTTGCTTTGACAGACAGTGTGTTCTCCTCTATGCCTGACAAGGTTATCATGTGACCCTGTAGTTAATGGTCTGAAAACGTTTTTTCTTTTCTTTTCTAAATGGGAAAACTCATGGGCACTTGCCCCTGCTCAACATGGCTCTGATCCAAAGCTGGCTTAATGAGCAGCATACTCATCCTTGCTAATTGCTACTCGCTGTGTGACCAGAGCCAGATAGTTAACATTTTAGACTGGCCCATATGGTTGCATAGGCAGGAAAAGCATTATAGCAGCATTTGTAATCTCATTCGTGTTTTTTTTTTTTATGTACCTACGGGGGCTGGTATGAGACATTTGTTTAAAGTGTAGTCAAATGTTTCTTCCTCCCACTATCATTGCAACACACTGTTTTGTTTTGAGTTTGACCTTGAATCAGATGCCAGGGTAAAATGTATGGCTGACAAGTGCATGCGACAAGCTGTATAGAGGTAATTTTGAACCTCATGTAATGTGCAAGCCAATGTCTCAGGTAAGATGAACAGAAACATTTTGTTATTATTGAGCAACATTGCTGTGTTGCAAAACAAATAAGAAGTTGGGACTGTCTCTGGAACTGTAAATGACCTTTAGGTACTGTAACACATTTGAAAAGAAACTAGGTCTACATTATTATTATTTCACCCCTGAAATATATTGTTGACTTGAAGAATCGAAACATGGAAAGATATTGATTTGATTTGAAGTTAGCAAGAGTTCTCGTTAACCCCGTCTTTAATTTAAAATGTGATCCTTAGAATGACTTGCTTGAATTTCCGTGGGTTTGTGTAGATTAACCTTCACAACATTGAATAATTTAGTTTTTTGTTGGACAGCTATGCTAATGCTACAGTGACACTATGCTAATACTGACACTTTTGTAGCATACAGTATATGCTAATATTGACACTTTTGTAGCATATATGCTAATATTGACACCTGCCATAGTCAGACAAACGGCAATCACTGTGTCAGCAGTGATTACGTGACACTTCAGCGTTTATTTCAGTCTGATATCAGAAAGATCATGCCTGCGAGACTGGATGTTAGAGAATGGAATGTCACCTGTCAGCCGGGTAAGGTCACAGATGAAAGTGCTACAAAGTCTTTCGCCATCATCCCAATTACATGTCAGTCACATGAGAGCTCAGCTTCTTTAACTCATCACTTTTATCCCTGTCACAGTGACAGGCCTTATATTGAGCCGTATCATTTGACACGTTTTCATGTTGTCACCTTGACATGTCTAAAATGTGCTTCTTCCTGGAGCAGCAAGCAGGCTGCATCTGATTCCTTTAACCAATTACCTTGCCTGATTAATAAACACACATTAATAAACAAACAGGAACAAATTCCGGCCTCTTCATCTGTCAAACTTAATCACAAATGTCCCACTATTTGTTGTGGGTACAGGTCAGTTGGCTTGACTTGTTTAACTGGTATAATGAATTAATTCACTCTATTAGTCACAGGAAGTGAACCCCCAGAATATTTAGTAAGGAATGCTGGAGTGCTGCAGAAATCATCCTTATTGATTTTCCAATTAAACAGTGTTCCACACATTAAAACAAACTGTCTCCATGGTCTAGATAATGGGCGCTGATGGAATTATAGATTTCCAACTGGCAGCTGACCCAAATCTGATAAAACACTGCACTCCTGGCCTTCGCTACAGCATGGTACTGTAAGAAGTGCTGAAATGATGGAGACCCTCACTTGAGCACATCAGCTGCCATTGATTTACTATTCTCAGTTAATTTCTTCCGCACAGCCTACTGTCAATAAAAGCGGTTTCACACATGGTGGCCCTGGTATTGCTTGATATGAAGTGATGTTCTGACAGGATCACTGTCAAACTTAAACCAGTTCAAATCCTCCTTTGTTCAGATCATACGGCTGATCATATGTACAGTATGTATCCCATTAGATACAGGAACAAAGTGAAAGGGGAAGAGAGGCCATGGATGAATATAGTCAGCTGCCATACTCTTAAACCAGTGACTGTGCTACATTGGCATGAACCTGCAGAAAGCCGTTGGTTGATTTGCATAATGGTCTATCCTTCTTCTCCACATAAAGGAAATCATATTGATAGCAATGAATGAGGAACTGAAGGGTAGCTGTATGATGTCTATTTTAATCATACTATTATGCGCTGTAAGGCTCTGAAACAAAGTAAAAATTTCTGAGGAATGGGAAAAGACAATAGAGCTTTTTTCACCATGACCAGTATTGCAGAGAGGTCAACTTTCTTCATGCAGCCTGAAAACAGAGATTATGTTCTCACGACTGTTTCACACAACTTTATGACCAAGTAATGGAATTATGTACTGTATGTAAATAACAGAATTAGCGGTAGTGGTGCATTAGTTGTGCATAGTATCTAATCTGCCTCTAACCCTTCTCGTTAGATACGTCAGATACCCTAAACCTGTGTCAATAGCACTTAGCGCTGAAGGAACAACATGACTTAGACTGTGGCTTCTTTGTTTGATGGGTGTGACAGTAGATATTGGATGGAAACTAGACCAGCTTGGAACCACAAATACACCTATGGGGGATCTGTGGAATGCTGTAAAAATACTCATTTCACAGCCTAACCTTTTTTAGATAATATTGTCTATCACCTTCATCCCCTGACCAATATTATTTTTAAAACATATCTCCTTCTTGTGAATAGTGTGTCACTGATTACTTTGGTTTAGATTAGTGTGTTAATTGTACTTTTTCTTTATCAGTATTGACTTGAGTCCAAAAGTTAATCAAGAATGAAGTGTTTAGGTGCATGGCCCTCCATCTGATGTGTAGACGCCAGGGAGATAAAAGCAGGTGCTCAGGCAGGCTCAGAACAACTTATTGATAGGCTACAGCCAGTTGGAAACATAGCACTGATAGTTCCCTAAGACAGGTGTGTTCAGTGGAAAACACAAATAGCAAAAAGCAGTGGTTGTGATTTTCTGACCCACAGTAAGTCACCTCGGGATAATCGATATGGTATGGATCTAACATGGAGAACCATCCATCAGTGTCCAACAAAACAAACACAATTGCCATGAAAGCCTCAGCTTGTTGATGAATGTGACAAATACAGTGTTTTTATGAATACATACTGTGTGAGGCAAACTAATGGTTTATTTCTAGAATCTGTGATGCCTCTTGTCTCACCACTAGTGCTCATGTAGAAGTCATTAAGCCAAATGGTCCTATTGGCTTTTTATACTGTAAGCTACATTTTGGTATAGTTTTTTAAAATGGGTTTGCCTTGAGCTGGGGTTGTAACCGAAGGGATGTAACACACTTATTATAACATAAATGAGGGGAATGTTTATGTTCCCTGAACAAAATTCCTTAAAGAGATAGGTGGCATTTTCACGTTAGTCATTTTCAATAGACCTACATCCATTATGTTGTGGATATGTTCTTCACCAGACACACCACATACACTCACCTAAAGGATTATTAGGAACACCTGTTCAATTTCTCATTAATGCAATTATCTAATCAACAATCACA
>JAODOY010004063.1:0-26377 GCA_025399855.1 Forbesichthys papilliferus
TATATATAAGTTTATACTTCTCAAGGGGGACCAACTTAACTAGTAGATATACACAGATCTGATCCTAGAATCGCCCCTTGCCCAGAAGTAGTTTGCTTTACTTTTTTGACTTGTGCATGTCTTATACTCCGATACAGCAGATGGCGATATTAAATTATTTGTTTGTCTTCCCAAAAAAATTAATAAACGCAAGATCGTGCATGCCAAATATTTACGTTAGCATTGCTAGTTGTGTGAAATACATAAAATAATGTGTGAAATAAGATTGATTCGATGTGTATTCAATAAGCAGCTGACATTGCTGGATAATATATATTTTTAACAGTCTCAGGCGTCAAGACAGGTGTTACTGTTTTACGTGGTGACTGGTCCAGATGCGCGGTAGGCGTGGCATGTGAATCTGTGCCCTGGAATGATCGTATCGCATCTGACTGTCTATGGCTGTTGGAAACACCGCAAACGTCAACGAGTCTTTAAATGTTCATGTTTTTCGTATTCGTATTTGTGTCATGATCGTGTTTAATGTTTATACTACATATGCTACAACACGAACTATATATTAACAAACAAAAAACGAGTTTTCCTCATGTTAACAAGGGGCACAACTTAAAATAAGCTACAATATGCAATGCAAACGTTGTAGTCTTAAAGTACAGTAGCCATAGTGGCCCTAGTGACCCATTATTGAGATTGGAGGAAAAACAACAGTAGGCTAATGAGTTATTAAATAAATAATTGTATTACAACATGTATAGCCCCTAAATACTTCCTTTGTTGAGAGATGGCCAACACACACTGTTATCACACAGGCCTACAGGTGGTGCACTCAATCTGGAAAGGAAAAAACTACACTTTTTCAATAGACTAACTGTGGGATTCTGAGAGTTCACCCAGTGAGGTAAGGTAACCTATACAAGGTGGAAGCCAGTCTTCCAGCCAAGCGTCAGTCTGAGCCCCTGTGCTCCCCACAAGTCCAACACAGCTGGTAGAGGTAATCTGTATAGCATGATACAAGCATTATTGTAGTCTCACGTTAATACAAACACAGCATTTATGTATACCTGGTATAACTGCATACCTGTGTCATTCAACAAGGACATTGTCCAGCCCTAACTTAGCAACTCCTGGTCCACAGGCAACTGGACAGTGTCTTGCTGCAAGATTTGCTTTGGAAGCTAAAAATCTGCTAAGTGTAATGATGATGACTTTTTGATTATTGGTGGCACAGAGATAATCATTGTTACCTTGCACACAAACACACCACATGTTGTGCCCCGCTGTTTAAGACGCACAACCATGGAGCACACTTAATGTTTATACCTAATGTTTTGCTCTAGAGAACAGATTGATTACTAGTTTGCATGTTCTCTTCAATTCAAGGTCAGTTGAATGCTAGAATGACATCATAGGAAGACGTTAATATTAGACCAGGTAAACACACACTCAGTGGCGCAGGAGATATTTTTAAGGTGGAGGGGATGAAAGTGTGACAAAAAATGTCTCAAATGTTAAGCCTGTACAACTATGCTTTTGGTTATTAAAACCAAATAAAAAAACACATAAAATACTGGAATGAAATCTGTCCCACCCGGGTATTGAACCCCGCTCTCCCGCGTGATAGACGAACACATTGCAAATTTGTCACCAAAATGTTACTATAAATAACCCATAAAATGTGTTTAAGTACTTGAGAGTAATATTTATGTAATTTATGGTTGTAGCACAATTGTCTTGACATTGTTACACATGGTTATTAGACTAGACTACTACACTGGTCAACATGCCATTATATATCTCCCTCTAAAAAAAAAGACTCAAACCGCTCTGAAATATTCCTCTTTCAAGAACGTTCAATGAACAAACCTATGTTATGCGCAGGGGAATTGCCGAAATGGTGCACGTTTTAGACTACACATGGTTTTACAAGCCTAAGAGGGAGGTGTTTATTTTTTTGCTTTTCTGAACCCAAAAAAGCAAGAGGACATACCAACATACACACAAGAAGAGAACGTCAAAGGAGATATCTGATGATCCAAGACTAAAACTAACTTTACTGTATGGTACAGTAAAGTTTATGTTGTGCGATTATGAGATCCAGATCGATGTGAGACAAATCCTGGTGCTAAACAAATGTCTAAAGCAAACAGCTGTAGAGAGCCAGGACGTGTGAGAGAGGATGGATGACATGCAGCACTGTTGTCTTTCCTTCAGTAACACAGTACAGTAGTCAAGTTACTGTAAGACGAGAGCTTGCATTGCATATTGGACTTGAATATGTGCACCGTGTTAACACGAGGAAACTTAATTAGCTTTTGTTTGGTACACCACATCTGTTGTGTTGCTTACACTGGAGAGAAGCCTTACCACTGCCAACAGTGTGTTAGAAGCTTTACTTCTTCATCTCACCTCAAGACCCACCAGCGTGTCCACACTGGAGAGAAGCCTTACCCCTGCCAACAATGTGTTAGAAGCTTAATTTGTTCATCTAACCTCAAAAGCTCTTGCGTGCAGAGAGAAGCCTTACCACTGCCATCAGTGTGGGTGTAGCTTTGCTAGGTTGTATTCCCTTAAGAAACACCAGCATATCCTTGGTATGTAACTCATTCTGATCCACTCTTTACAGTCCTGTTCCTTTGTTAATAACACTTCATGATCACACTCATGGAGCCATTGTTTTGTTGTTATGGGGACAGGGTGGTCTAGTGCTCTGGGTGTTGGAATCCCAGCCGGAAGGTTGTGTGTTTAAATCCGGTGTTGACATACTGTACCTGTAAGCATCCTTGAGCAAGATGCCTAACCCCTAACTGCTCCCATGGTGGTTGGTTGCACCTTGCATGGCAGCCATCACCATCGGTGTGTGTGTGTGTGTGAATGGGTGAATGTGAGGCAATATATTGTAAAGCGTTTGGATAAAAGCGCTATGTAAATGCAGTCCATTTACCATTTATTAAACTTTCCTCTTGAATTGGGACCAATTTATTGTCATTGCAATATTTCTGCTTTAAGGTGTATTTTACTATTTACATATTATTCACATAGGTGCAAAACGCACCAAGAGTCACATTCTACAGCCTTTCAGTTACTCATTTGTGGTCATAAAGCATAGAAAGAGAGAGTTAAGCCAAAGCAAGGTAAGATAAGGGATACTTTAATGTCCCTTAGTATTCCCGTAAGAAGTATTGGATTGTTATCTTTTCACAATAAATCAATACCAACTGCACAAAAGACATCATCAAATCATCCTGAGATTATTTAATGGGTGTAACCAGGCACTTTGTCTAATTTGTCCTATGTGGTTTGACAGGGAATGTTATAGTTTATCCCGTTATTTCATTGTCTAGCATCTTTACATTTATCTACGTGTACTATCTGTTTTGGATCTGTGGAGACAAGCCTAATCTTTTGAAAATGATGACTACATAAAATAGGCTTATCTTACATGAAAATCTGATTCATATTTTTGAATCAGTGGTTCAAAATTCCTTTTTGCAGAAAATCTGTCTCCATCCTAATGTTTAAGTTGTCACTATACTCACTATATGTCCAAATCTGTTGAAATGTACTCTTACACGTTATATACCGACACAGGAACAGTAGCATGTGGTGTGTGATTCTTCAGGCTAATGAAACAATCAACGGCTGGCAAAAAAAGAAATGATTGGGGAATCAATGAGTAGTTTACCACTGAAGAAGGTAAATATTCACCTCTTGCTTTTGTCAGATTGAATGCACTGCTACATTGAATAGATGTGATTCCACCACTTGTTGTCTATTGCTGCTAAAAGCCTCATTAGTCCCAAAGGATCTAATCATCAGCGAAGTCTCATTTGGGAATGAAGATATTTTTAATACCATTAATAGCAATAAAGCATGAAATTAGATGGCACTGACTTAAAAAGTATCATTAGACTTTTTTTGTGTTACCTGCTCATGGACATGTAAATATACCGTGGGTTGCACTAACAAATATACGTTTGATTAAAATCAAGGATTGCACCAAATGTAAAAAGTATATTTAAATAAATTGATCCTTAAATGTTCATCCTTACAGTCTATTTTGTTGTGGTTTTAAAACTAGGGTATAATGAAGACTGGTGGCAATAATACTTTATTGAATTCAAACGTGGGAGTAGTCTAATCTGGAGCAAATCCAACACTCTTTTTTTCATAACTAATCTGGCCGCAAGTGCATGTTAAAAGCCCCTTCAGAGACTCCACATAAAGTGTGTGTGTGTGTGTGTGTGTGTGTGTGTGTGTGTGTGTGTGTGTGTGTGTGTGTGCGTGTGCACTCAAAGCATTTTTTTGGTCTGAGATGCTGATGCTTTGGCAGATAATAAGGTTTTGCCTTCCAAATTATTATTATGACAAACCTGGGATTTACAAGTGCCTTAGCATCAACACAAAAACTTAAACTAATACATATAGCAGAATTATGCAGACACCCACTCATCTTTAACGTCCAAAAGAGAGCATTTACATGTTTGAATCACCTTCAATCAAGCTGTGAGAGACCCTCCATTCTAAATCCCTCTAAAAACAAGAACTCGCAGGTAACACAGGAATGGTTTGGAGGATATTAGATACAGATGTAGGCAAATTGTTTCAAATGTTTGTTTGATGCTTTGGCAAAATTGTCACTTAAACGACAAAAAAGCTTAATTAAAATATATTTTTTGCTAATTCTTATTGCTATAATTTTGCTATACGTTTTTGTTATAATTGAGAGAAATAGAGGTGGGGCACTATTTGGAAATATGTTTAGACAGACTAAAAACTGAGTAATACTCTAACCCCCCCCCCACACACACACACACATACACACACACACACACACACACACAAGCACGCACGCACGCACGCACACATTCTCCTATTTTCTATCTCAAACAAGAAATCCCCTTAAACATTTTCTCATTCGACTACCACGCGGTGTGACTCTGGGGAACTATATTATAGTTATCTGTTACCGGAGGATCTCTCACTCACTCAATAAATAATTATATCGATGGTCTTCCGTCAATCGGTCTTTTTTCACGGTGCGAACAAGCCCTCCATACGCGCGATGGTGCGAGTGTGGAGGGAGACCGCTGGAGATGGAGCGAGAGGGGGAGGGAAAGAAACGGGGTGAGAAAGAGGAATAGAGCGAGCGTGAGCGCGAATGAGAGAGCGAGAAGCTGCCAATTGTGTATTGTGAGGTGACATCACATTTCCCAGCCGATGCGCTCTCGCCGCGCACTGCGCGTCCATCACACGCACCTTTCTCCACTTTGTGCCGAGGAGTTGCAGGCGTTCCTCCGCTTCTCCAAAAGGGGCTGGACCAGTTTATTTTTTCCCCCCTTTTTTTTTTTTTTGCAAGATGAACAACAGTTTCTTAAACATGGCGTCGATAGGCGACTTCGACCCGCTCAATGCCACTATTCCTGCTACTAAAGTTGAAATCACAGTGTCTTGCAGGTGAGAAATCGTCTCTGCTTAACGCATCTCATGTTCTGTCGCTGTGTCTTTGAGGTGGTTTACTACTGGTGCGTTAGGACTTACTTCGTTTCTAACTAACTTAGTACCGTAGCTATGGCTGCTACTTTTAGTAAACCACGCTGAGAGCCAGATTGTGAATATCCTACATGCTGGGTATGGAAAGTATCCCTGCTTGAATTAGACTAGGCTACTGTTTTCCAATAAGATATGGCTACTGTAACTACAAAAATACTAACGACTAATTTGCTCCACGTTTTTGTTGTAATTAATCTTTAAGCTTTCTTTGCTATGATCTAGCCTACTTTAGAATTGTTGGCGATGCTGTGTAAGTGCCTATGGCTCAGTCGTTTCTTAATATTGTGAAATAACTGTTTTGAGATAGCGCCGTCGAGGGAACGATTTTTGATTCTTTATTTTGTGAAAATAACCTAGTCTACGTTCTGAAGATAGAACGGGCTTGTCATTCGAAAGGGGTACGCCCCCTTTACATTTTCTGCAAAGGAATACAGGAATATCCCAAAGCGCCACACACGAACATGCTAATGTTCTTTCTGAATATAGGGAAGACCTACAATATCATTCACTAATCCTGTTTTTGGTTGGCCCTGGATAAACTTGAATGACAACATAAAACAAACCAATTAGGATTTAACGTTTTAATTTGTATCCCACTTTTAAGCCAAAGGAAACTTTATTTAAATACCAAATAGTCTGTTATACGGTATTTGAATAAAATATACGCTTGTCAGGCAGGTCACCTCAAAAGGCTTAGTAGCCTACTAATCCTTTTGAGGTAATACTAACCTGTAGAATAGTGTTTATTCTGTGATATCATCTGTGTAACTGACTGTTTTTGTTATTATTATGTATTTTTTGTTGTCGTTTGTCTGATATGTTGTATTTGTTAACTTAGGCTGACAAGTTAGTTCTTTGTTTGTTTTTGGTTGTGTGTCTACAGCTCAGTGACTGACTGAATGACATTGCTCATTGCTCTGGTGTGAACACTCCATTTGTGTATAGCCTGAAATTCAAATACATTTAGATTGCTTGAACACTTATAGGCCTACATGTTTTTAAGTTATTACACACAACACATTACTGTAAGACAAAAACCTGTAAAATGTCTTAACATAAAAATAAAAACATATTTCCTTTTTATTGTATTGATATTAAAGGTGTAGTCAGGTATTCTGGAGAAAGATGGTGGATTTTTGAACTTGATTTAAGCAAAAACACCTCTCCCTTCAATGCCAAATGGTGCTCTCTCAGAATGGACTTTTCACAAGAAACAAGTTAGCCACGCCCAGGGGCGGGACTGTCGGACAGCTGACCATAACATCCATACTATGACATAGTGTCATTAACAGTAATGGGAGACATCAAGAGAGAGAGAAACAGTGTAGTATTATGTTATTATTACCTTATAATAACAAGTTAATTTGTTATACAAGTGTTTGGGGTTTCCGGTTAAGCTAAGCTAACGTAATTTCTGTCTGATACCAAAAAATGAAAACATACCTAAAAGCTGTTGTGTGACAGGATGCAGTACTGACAAGGTAAAGAGCCTAGAACTAAGTTGGCATAACCTGTCGAACCGAAAAATTAGAAGAGAAAAACACATTACGGGCAACAAGACGTCAGGCATGATGGGGCATTATCAGAAAAAAATAGGTCAACTGTGGGATCCTAATACTCAATATGCCTACGTGTGGTGACTGGTGCCACAATAATAATTAGGCATGGTGAAATAACAAATATTTGATCAGATAAAGCATTTGGAATACCATTTGTGTCTACCTATAGGCAATATGACTTGTGTCTCGATTGCCTATGCAGTTTGGTCTCCTTTGCTCCTTCGATAATTTTTTCTCTATTCGACAGGTTATGAAAACTTAGTTCTCGATTCTTCACCTTGTGGGTAGTGCATCCTGTCACACAAGCGCTTTTAAGGAAGGTCTCAGCTTTTTTGTAGAAGTCAGAAATGACGTTAGCTTGGCTTAACGCAATGCAAAGTCAATGGAGCGCTGAGAGCCGTTTTCCCCGCGGTGGGCGTGGTTTTCAGAGTGTGACGCGTTGCGCTCTGTCTCTACGGCAAGGCTAGGCTAGGCTATTGTTTTTGTGGTGCGCTTTGACTGCACTCCTTTGTGTGTTCCCATTTAGAGAGGGTTAGAAACTGGATTATTTTTTCTGAGCACACACAGAACAGACAGCTAGCACTATCTGTTCTACATTTGTTCAATTTGACCAAAAAACGTATTTGCTTACAGTTGCTGATTCCACCTTTTATGAAGGTAGTAGGGTTGGGCGATATGAACCAAAAATCATATCCCGATATATTTAGGTTGAATTCCGATACATGATATATATCAGTATTTTCTATGAAGTGGGTTAAATGTTTAGAAGGAGAAAAAACAGGCAACCCTAAGGAAATGTGAATTTTCTTAAATTTTTTTGCGTCTTAGTTATAGTTGTACATGGTTAATTCCATTGCAGAGAGCTTGTGAATATTGCAGCTATAATGACAGTTTAATCAATTTAATCCACATTTGTTTTTGATTACAGGGTACCTTGTAATATTAGCTGGCTACGTATAACTATATCGATATAAATTATATTGTCTAACTTTATATCTCTTTTGAAAATATACAGATATAAATTAAATATCAATATATCGCCCAGCACTAGAAGGTAGTGACGGTTCTACATCAGAACAATGGGGGTTTGTCCACCAGAGACAAGAGCCTGAACCAAACAGAAAAGGGCTTCTCATAGAAGGAGTCAGGATCAGCAGGGTTTCACAAGATGACGTTTGGAAAGCCATGAAAACTTTTAAAAATTGTATTTCTGTCTCATGTTGTATGATTGCATGTTCACATTGAATTTTAATCACTGAGAAATTCATGTCCGGTGACATAACACATGCAAAAGTTTGTTTTGGAAGTGACCACATAACTCAGCGTAGGCGTTGCTCAGACACAATAAACTGGAAGGCTAAAGCCTGTGGTTTTAATTCCCTGGCCTGTGAGTCTGTGATATTAGCACAATGCTATACTTGTACAGTCTCCCTTAAGGTCGTATGAATGAGCCAGTATAGAAGGCTAATTTATTCTTCTGTTATCTAGTCACAGGGCTTCACTAGGGATTGTATATTACTGTAGGGGAAACCACCACCCTGCCACAGCTATAGGCTCTTTGTTTGTGGGTGGATGGGCTGGTAGTGTTAAGAGTCACCATGGTAACAACATTTTTAGACCTACTTGCAAGTACTTGTTTGTGTGTGTTAGTGTGCGAAAGCACGCACGCACGTGGGGAAATATGTCCCAAAGGAGAGATGGCTTGTGAGAGAGCAATTTGAATCTTATTACAGCATAACACTAGACCGATAACATCAGGAAAGTCATGGCCATCCCGAATGTCCATGACTCATTAATATTATGAGTAATAATACAGTAATATTACAGACCCACTTGCCATAGTTTTGTTGCCAAAACACAGTGTACTGTAGAAAAAAACAAACTAAAACATTGTCACACGAAAGAGCGAAAAAGCAATTGAAAGGAACATAAATGGAGTGAGTCAGAAATGAAAAGATCGGGAGCGATAGGCCATGGCAAACTGCCAGCAGTGGCATAACCTTTACAAACGTATTGACACAGTCTCCTTGTCAACTGCAGCTAAATTAACTAGACGGATGCTCAAATAGAAGGAGCATTGAAATGTAGTTGGTCTTGGAGCCTGAAACCTCTAATGACATTTTCCCAGTCGATAGAATAGCCAGAGATATTGGCTGTACCGGATCAACTCACTAACTTACTCAGAAAGTGCACCAATGAGATATACTGTATATATCATATATACTGTAAGATATGTATATGTGTGCACACACTCTGAGGCATTATCATAGGGCATACTTGAAAAACCACACAGTCAGAAAACCCTCGTAGGTCCACAGATAGGCATTTCCGGCGGCATCCAGACACAGGAACAAATTGCACCCTCAACGCTTCAACACCTAGAGATAGAGCCCAGCGACTCGCTGTGGCAGATGACCTCTCGAGCTCAAATATTCCATTAGCGTTATCGATTTGACCAGTGGCCACTCACGCTCCGAACCCCTCCCGACATCTCCACGTCTAGAACACCCTTGCCGCTATTCAGCTATTTGTCACAGTGTTCTATTCTAGAAAGACAGGGAGAGCACATTTTAATTTGAACTTTGTGATGAAAATAGCCTATTCTAGTTTCAGTCGTGACATATTAATTAAACACAGTCAATCATTCACTGGAAGAAATAATTATCTTGTGTGTATGAATCTGAAAAGTTTCAATGTGTTTTTCGGAGTCTTTGTGTCCTATGGTTGATTTTCAGTGAGCTAATGCAACAGGCATTGTGATATGTGTTTTTCCATTGCTCGTGGTAACAGCAGTAACAGTGAATCCAGTCACTCGGCTGCCAGTATTGTAACGTCCTGTTTAAATCCATTTCCCACTTTGGGACGCAGAGATGAGGTCACATATTATCTGATGACACATTCTCATCCTGTGGTCTCCTTCCCTTCGTTGACCTTAATCTAAAAGGACATTGCTTCGCTGTCATCACAGTCTCTCTGACGTATGCATTATAGCATCTAATAATGCTGGAGAATTACTTCTATTTTATTTTTGTGGTCACGGGAGATGTTTTCCTTACTTTTATGATAAACATAATTTCCACAAAGTGCACTGTTTGCCTCTTCAAGGGGAATTTCCAGCTACATTTGACCTAGAATTAATTTTCAAATTACGCTGGTCATTTGCAATAACAATTTGATCAAACCAAGCAAAATTTAGCAACATCTGTTGTGCACATTCTATATATTATAATGGAAATTGGCACTAATTTGCGGAGCAATTTTTTTTTAGAATTTCCCCAACTCTCTTCATGTTTTCCTTTCCATTTAGAGTAATAATGGTTAATTGCCATGTTATTGCTGCTTTGTTTACTGCTTTTCATGTTGCTAAAATATGGGGCGTGCTACACATTTGGCACATACCCCAGAAGTGTTTCATGAGAAGGAGGTCCCCCACAGAGGTTTAAAGACAGAAAGGGTTGACTACAATAATGTAATATTCTATCTGAAAAGTTGCAGAATGTTTATTTATTGGACAAACTGTTGATCAAGATAAGCGCATCAACCATGGAATTGAATGACGTGTGTGTGTGCCTGTGTGCGCCTCTAATCCTTGTTGAAAACATTGTCTTTTTGAAGACTAGATCAAGAGGGTGAATTGGACACCAGTGGTGTGTATGTCTCTCTCTCTCTCTCTCTCTCTCTCTCTTTCTCCACTGCTTAATCTCATTCCGCATACTTGCATACTTTGTTCTTATTTTGTTTTTAAACCACTCGTCGTCCCTCTCCCACCGTCAGCATAGACTGTAAATGGACAAACCCTCCGTGATGACACCCATACTGTAGCTATTCTCAAGAACGGGTTTGAAGACCCGTGCTGGCGCTATCCATCACCATCTTTGCAGTCCGCCTGAAACGCCCATTATCCATTATAATGCAAAAAAATCCCCCCGTGTAGTTGTCATGAATGGGGAGACAACTATAGAGACCAAAACTGTTTTTGCACCAGGCTGTTACCATGTTTATTTCTGCTGTAACGTCAGATATTTTACCTATGCGGATTGACTCCCTTTGGCAGCCAGCCATTGGATTTAGTCACTTATGCGTTGTATTCATTTCTCAGCACTGGAGGTTCGCGCTTGGTTGTGAGTCACTCCCTTTAACCAGCCCCTTACTCTCCTTCCCTCTTTTCTATCTGCACCTTTTGATTTTTGAGGGCAAACAGACTGGATTCTGTCCTGTGTCTTTCTGTGGGGCTGACACTTAACATGGTTACCGACATTGTTTGGAAGCTGCGCTTCTCTGCCACTGTTTATGTGTCTGTATCTCCTGCTGGTGCCCTGTTTGAGTGCCTTGTGTTTTTTGTGTGTTAGCCACAGTTTTTTACAATGTTTTCTGACAGGATATTTGGTACTGTACATAATTATTAAGTAAATACTATATTGGGCTGATAGTCTCTCTACAGTATAGATAGCCTAATTAATTTCCGCATTATGGGACCTAAGTTTGAAAAAATATGTATGGTAGTCAACGGCGAGAATACAATTAGTTTTAGATCCCGTTTGCTGTGCACACGAAGTACACGTTTGACTATTTAAAAGAAAATGATTCGAGTCAAGAAAGTCTCAGTTTGTCGTGCATTTGTCGTGCAAGTGTAATACTGTGAAAATATGTAATTAGTAAGACTACAAACCCTGTGTCGTGTCTCACCTAGCGATCTACTACCATCTAGTCTGCACTGGATTTGTTTGCCACTAAGCTTTAAACTCAGCCAAATATCTTCCATAACAAAGATTAGCTCAACTCTTACTCACTCAAGAAATAAAAACAGACAACCTGATTCAACCCAGGTTAATAGAGAAGCTACTGTATATAGAGAGCATAATTCACGTCCGCATTATGGGACTTTAGTTTGGAAAACATATCTATTGTAGTCAACAACGAGAATAACAATTGTTTTGGTGACCCATTCAATAGCCCATGTAAATGAAAGGTATCTAATTAAATCATTCTAGAGAAAGCTTGTCGATAGCAACAAAACAAGCTCTTGCTTCCGCCAGAAGCTCTGCCCACCACACACTGAAAACACACAGCAAAGGCTAGTTATTGTTGCATGGTGCGGTCTGCACCGCGTTGTTACCAGGCAGGGCTGTGTATAGGCTTCAAACTTCAGCTTGTATACAGCGCAACAGGCAGCCAGCAGACCAATGAGATATAGCCTATTGTGACTTGACAGTGCATTCGTTTACTATAGCTTTAAGTCAACTAGCTGTTGTCACATTGCATTGTAGCCTACAATGTATTGTTTTAATTTTTCTTGTCACCTCACTCGTGCCATGGCACTAGCCTACCCCCTAAATGCTAAACAAGCAGATATGTCTGTTTTACAATGTAATGAATCAAATAAATGTCTTAAATAATTAGGGCTACTTAACACACTTTATATAGGTGCAGCAAAAAATGTGGCGCGACAACGTCATACTTGTTTGATTGAGGTTTTGTAATAACACGTATGTTATTAGTAATTCTTTTGCATCTTAAAAGCAGTTGAGTGCTTTGAGCTTGGAGAATGATTATGGACTTTGGCCTGTTGAGGTCGTTTGTGTGTTTTTAAATGAGTGAGACACACATCATTATCATGGTGCCAGCACAGATGTACTGTATCACAATATACATTGGAGATGGTTTCACCCATGAAGATGAGGTGAAAACAATCTGCTTTAACATTTCATAGGTCATGTAAAAAGCCTGCAGGTTTTTCAGTTTGGAATCTTCAGATTGATAAAAAAGGTAGAGTAGGAAGATAGAATCAATGATATTCTAGATAATATTTGTATACTTCACACACTAGACATTATAAGCATTGTGCAGTAATAAAAACATGAAATTGCACTTTCTCCCCTGAGCTTTAATTTGTTAATTGTATTATTGATAGATTGTCTTACTGATTCACCTCAATCCTTAAATAATCATCAGCCTATGCTTCAGTTACCCTGAATGGACCTTTTGCCAGAAGCGTTGCTTCGCCCATGGACAGCTGACTCACATGGGTCTGAGTTGACCATAACATCAGAAACGACTTTGATAACATCTATCTAACATTGTGTCATTAGCAATAATAAGAGCAATTAGAAAACAGCAGGATTTAGCTACCTGATGTTTTCTATTACATTTATAATTAAGTAAAACTGTGTACTGCAGCCTAATGCTGGGTCCCCACGACATACGCCTATTTATAAAAATAGGTTTATGTGGTTTAGGTGATGATAGTTAATCCAACTGTTAAGATAAAGACAATTGTCACTTTAATTTTAGATTGGTTCATTCTCAATTAATTAGAAACACTGTATCTCTCAAATAATGAGAAATATCGCCACGAAGTGAAACGATTCAGTCAGCAAATGTTATTTGTTTGGACGGACGGCTGAGGGTAGCGTATGCTAGAGGTCTATACGGTAGCTATTAGATTACATTCTTCCGGTTACAACAGACAACTCTTTTACGCATGTAAAAATGATTCAGTGTTGTAATTATAGTACCTTTTATAACAGTTGTTTTTGGCTGTCCCGTGATTTTGCTGATATCCAACACATTGCAGGGATCATGCAAACCAATGATTGTTTTATTAATGTTTTGCTTTTATTGATATTTCTGCTGTTGCATACTGGTAGGTAAAAAAAAAAACTGCTATTGCTGTTTTCATATCTTGACTAAGAAAAATAAACAGTTATGCCAGCCATGTCCTTTTAACATTCAGAAGAATAACTTAACCTCGCTACAGTACCATAGAGGGAAAACCTTTTTCCCTGTGTGCCGGGGCGGAACCATTAACTCAATAAAACATTCTCCTCTTTCAGTAGGTTGTGACCGGCCATATCCATTTTCAGCTCCCTGACTTTCTCTCCGTCTGCAGGAGGTGACTGAGTTGACCTTTTTGGACCCATAGATTTCCCGTAATGGCTGTGTTGAGAATAACATGGACAAGAGACCACTATGAGGGAATGACAGCGGTGTCTGCTTTGAAGTGGTTCAATGCCAAGTAAAGGCAATGCGTGTTTGTGTGTGTGTGTGTGTGGACTGGGTTTTGGTCTATTCATGTCGGACCATGAACAGCAAGGGGTTGCATATGAGTTTGGAAGGAAGATGTTTCAGTAATGGGTAGATGCTTCTCTCGACTAACTCTTTTTGGACTATTTGTCTTCAGGAGTTTATAATGGCTCTGTTACCATGCCGATTGCATTGTTTGTGTGTGTGTGTGTGTTTGTGTAAGCAATGCTTTTGTGCAATCATGTTTTGTCTTTACATTTGCAAGGATTCCAGTGATGGTGGTAAAGATTTACACACACTGAGGAAATTACTATCGACCTCTAATTCCCTTTATGCTTCTCTCTGGCACTTTGATTTCTCCCTAACGTTTTCTCGTTCTTTCTTTTTCTGGATGGTAGAAGAGCTGTACAGCAGCGTGTGTTGTCTGCATGTGGAAGTCGTTTTGAAGAACACAATTGGTCAGAGAATCACAATGTGAAACTTTTCCCTTTATTATTTCACCTGTGTATCGTTTGCTTTTATTAGCCCTGAAACAGGCCTAATCTAACAGCATTTTCCTAGCTCAGATATATTAACAAGTGAATTGTGATATCCTTGGTTTCTCCTTCTATTTAGCCTACTATCCACTCTCAATAAATGCTATACTGTAGTTAGTGCACTGCAGTATTGGATTTAGGACTTTTGGACTCGCTTCAATAAACCACCATCCAGGTTTTTGCCCAGTACTTACACCTTGATGTCTCCCATATCCATAGAGATGTGTTTAGTACCATGACAAATAAGGGGAATGGCTTCAGCTGTCAAGATTATAGTGCACACATTCTGCTCTCAAACAGTAAACAGGCCTGAAGTATATTACAATACAGTAGGGTGTGTTTTCCTTCTTTCAAGGGTAAATCAAGGTATGGTTTTCTAAAATCAAATTGTTTTTTGTAAGGTGCTGCAAACCTAGTGTGATTGTGAATTGGTTTTGAATGAATTTGTAAGTAGATTCTAAAGTTAGAGAAACAATTCTGCTTGCTGCCACACACACACACACACACACACACACGCACACACACACATGTCCTAAACATTGGTTCAGTGTGTATATATTCAAAGAATTGCACTATGACACAAACTATTCACAGCCAAAAATATGTCTTCTTAATTGGCTGAACGTTGTCAATGCTGACACGCACGCACCCACACACACACATATAAACACACATACTGTAGCAGTCAGCCTAATTAAGCAAATGTGTATCTCCTATCAGCACAATGTCTAATAATGTGAGAACAGAAGGCATAATATGTGAACAGGAGTCCAGGGTTTTTTTTAGAGATTGAACATAGTGAAATACTGACATTTTTGAAACCCTGTCTCATTTTACGGGAGAGAGAGAGAGAAAATATCATCATCATCTCATCTCCTTCAGAGAGGAGAGAGAATACTCCACTATCTGTTCTGAGATGATGCGTGTGTAGGTAGTTCTAAATACTTCTAATGCTGAAGAATGCTGTGCAACACTACAAAGCTGAACTTGAGTATTTGTTGTTTGGCTGTCAGCTGAAAGCACACTGAAAGCCTACTATCCAGTACAACCTACAACCTGGCTTGGTAGTGTAATGCTTTTGTTTGGGTACTGGATCCAAGTGAAAGCTTTAATCTTAGTATTACAGGGAACAACGACACAGTGTAAATTAAACACATGTTAACATCGACCGACAAGGAACAAAATAAACACATGGAGACTAACTAATAATTATTGGATGCCTGAAGACGATGATGGACAAGTGAAAATCAGACAAGAAACTACAGTAGAAGAACAGGTGGAACCAGTAATCCACTCTGAAAACAAGGAGACTGTAGATGGGTTTACACTTATTGTCATTCAGAATGTAACCTTTTTCAATGGGATGTGATCTCAGTCTGGTGTTTACATGCGCCAATACAATTAATCGGAATAGTTGTTTAACATGCACATTATGTAGTCTAATGTAACCGGTCTCGCTAGCAATGAGGGTAATACCAGCTAGCCTGTACCACAGACACGTCGGGGAGAGTGAGACCTGGACCAGTGCAGAGATGTACGGCTGTAGATTAAATCACTGCAGCTTCTGCACATGCATGCATACATATGTGTTTTGAAACCAAAACTGGAATATGATTGGACCACACTAATTATACAGGCCATCAGCCATGTAGTGTGTGTGTGTGTGTGTGTGTGTGTGTGTGTGTGTGTGTGTCGACATGCCGTGTTTGAGTGAGACGATATATTCTCTAAAGATCCATTATTCAGGTCACGGTCAAAGTCGAACAGAGAGCGTGACATGGTGCAGGAGGAGAGAAACAACACACAGGGAAAGCCCCTTCTTCCTGGGGGGGTGGGGTGGGGGGGGTGGAGGATAGGACTAAATTAAGGAGTAAGATGTTTATATGTTTACAGACAGAATGTATTTAACACTTGCATTGCAGATTAAAAGCTGCCTTCACTGATATACAGATTTGTCTTGAAAAAGTAATATCCATGAAACAGATTTTGTCTTGTTTAATCTCATCTTTTGAAATAGCCTGCCTTAGGGCTGCACTTATGGCCAAAATGCTAATCATGATTATTTTGATCAATATTGAGATCACAATTATTTTTCACAATTTTTCATTGATTTTATGAACATGAACATTTGTGAACATGTATTTTTATTGCACTCACATTATAAACAGACCACGGAAATCACTTCCATCTTGTGCTACATTCCTGCTAATGTACACATATTAGCTTCAAAATAAGACTGGTCCTTAAATCAGTGGTTTAAGTGGCAGTATGTGGGTTTGTGTGGCTCGCTCCGGGCTCCGAAGAAGTACCGCCGGGACCTCCGTGACTCGGTGCCCACACGAGAGTGCTCCTAGGGCGGGTTCAAAGAGATCCCGGTCGGTGCTTCGGAGGTATCGGCAAGCGAGAGGCGAAAAAGCGTTTAAATGCATTGTAGTAAATTACAGCATACACACGTGAATGTTTGCAACGCAAATATGCAAAATATCCTACATATTGTATTCGCTTCAAGGCTTTTTTTTTTTTTGCTTTCGCCAGGCGATTAGGTTTATCAACGAACCATTGATGTCACATGACAAAAGCAGAACTGCGGAACTGTTTACTTTTTACTCAACCAGTAAGATGGAAACTATTGCTGGAAAGTTTGAAGGCACTGTTTGCATCGTTTACGATACTGTTTGTTGTGAATGTAATAGTCCCCGATAATCCGCCTGGAACGCAAAGTAGCCTTGTTGTTTTTCTTTTCGACGAGTGGAGGCAGAGCTGCAACTACACTTCCATGGTACCGAATAGGTCCAGGTTGGATATCGGGTACCTACCGTACTGTACAAAAACGAGTACCGGCATGTTTTTAGAGTTTTGGTATCGGTTTACGTGACATCCATAACTTCTATTACTTTTCTCCTCGGACTGCTGCCTCGCAACATCCATGAAGGTTTTGTACATACACAAGCTGTTGTTAGAGGGTGCGCGCAAAGCTGCGCTTGGCGGGTGACTAGGGAGCGCTTGATTTGATACATAGCAGAAACTTATGAGCACAGCACATATTTTAAACATCAATATCGCAGTCGATCATGTTCATTTAATCGTTGAAGCCAAAATCGTAATCGAGATCGATATTCGATTCGTTGTGCAGCCCTAGCGTGCCTGCATTAAAAACATTTTGTTTGTGCACTTTATGATATTCTTGCTGCGTACAGTATTTGAATTGCCACTTAAACCCAGCGATTGTAAGCAAATACACTGTCAAATTCAGTGAATATTTACTCTGCTAGCTTGCTGTTAACAGTATGTGTGCGCTCTGAAGATATAAGCTGGTGTTTCTACACAGCCCCGGAGAGCCAAAATGACCAAAATGCACGTCCCTAGTGCAAATGTCTGTGTGTCTCTACCCGCTCCCTACAGCTATTTGCAGTGTACAGCATGTGCGTGTGAGCGCGCATGTGTGTGCGTGCATGTGTGTGTGTGTTCCCCTGTGCTTCAGAGACAGCCCCAGCCTGCCTTTGCCCTGCCTTGGTATAACAGCCCCTTCAGAAATAATTATGGCAGAGCCGTCATCTGTGTGAAGGAGGACGGCGTCTGACCCGTCTGTCTTTGCTGTCTGCCTGTCTGTCTGCCTGCCTGTCTGCCTGTCTGCCTGCCTGCCTGCCTGTCTGCCTGCCTGTCTGTCTGCCTGCCTGCCTGCCTGCTTGCCTGCTGATTGGTCTGTTTCTACTGCCTGTGTGCATTTGCCTGGTATTTCTGTCAGCACCCTCTTCATATACCTTTTTACTGACCTGTTTTAATCCAGCTGGCAATGTAATATTAACTGTAATGATGTACTATACGGGTAATTACTGAATAATTATTTAATGTGTGTAATTATACAATGGTTAACGGGTAACTGGTAACAGCTAATGTAACCGGGCAAAAGTCATCTGTGAAGCCCACCCCACACGCACGCACGCAACAAATACGTTGAACATGGATATTCTCCCACTTACAGTATGCTATTGTTGTACTGACTCAACTTGTGATTAACGCCATTGTGACGAGGATTGTAGAACTGTATCTTTATATTGGAAGCTGATAGCTTCATGCAAAACATCTGTGATTTTGGCACGGTGTGGTTTTGCAAATGAAAAAAAATGGCTTTGGCTAACCGGTCCTTTTGACTGTAGGTACTGTGTGCTTTGGTTTTACATTCTTCTATAGATGGCAACGTCTCTTCAGCCCTTGGTTCTTGAGTATCACTGCACAGCTGAACAAAGCTACTGAGAAGTACAAGCCACCATCTTCTCTTTTTTAAATGCGTCCATCTATTAATAAGTGTGTGCGTCAGACCCTTGGATTTGTATCAATGGTCCGAGTGTGAGCCTGTGAGGCTAGTGACGAAGTAATAATGTGAATGACGTGAAGCATTCTGATGTACGCATTTCTGAAAGTTGTATTACAGCAAAATAGATTACATAAGATGAAATCAATTTGGATCCATCAGAAAACTATTCAAGTCTAGTAAAGAAGACACAAAAGTGTCTCTCTGGTCATGTTTTATAACATGGCTGTGCTCGTTGCGTAGGGGAATGTCTTGCGACGCCAGTTCCTTGTTTAACCTTGCCACTTAATTTTCTCCACTCGGTGTGGTAGGAGAAACTCCTCACTGAGCTTCTCCTCTGGAAAATAAAAGATAGAGGGAGAAAGGCGTGACTCATTCACATTATCCTCTCAGGTGGAAGCCCTGCAATCATCACGTATACAGTAGACACACATGCGAACGCACGCACACACACACGCACGCTAGCACTCACACTTGTTGTGGAGTCCAGTTATGGTGCTAACACATCTGACACTGGTGTTTCGAGCACCAGCTGTTCGGAGCACGCATGAGTCTTAATTCTCTCCAAGGGAAAAGCGAGCGTGCGTGTGTGTGAGTTTTTTAACATTTCGTCCCACTGTGTAATAGAGCACCCCCAAAACAAGAAAGAACGTTTGGTTTGCCACAGCAAACTGACATGCTTTGTTTTGAAAACGTGCAGGCGGGGTTGGGGATACTGTGGGTGAGCTCTGCGTAGGGTGTGTGCGCGCTGAAAAAAAGAATCTGGTGTTTACACAGCCGTGGCCCGGTAAATGGGAACAAAGTGGTGCAGACCGCACCACACAACAATATCCTAGCCTTGGCAAGTTGTTACCATTGTGGCAGTCAGAACATCTGAGAGAGCACCATCAACAAGCTTTCTCCAGAGCGACTCTACCTTTAACCCACGTACGAGATACTCACCGAGATAGGAGATAGTCACCGTGTTAAATGTGTTCAATTTTGATGTGTAAAACACCACTAAGACCTAAAGTGTATTAGTGTATTTATATTAACATGCATTTCACACAGCGAGCCTGTCTCTATGACGCATAATCTCCTGTTTGTCTCCTTCAACAGAAACCTACTGGACAGAGACACCTTCTCCAAATCAGACCCAAGTAAGAATCACTTCTGTTCCGTACATTTCCCCTACAACAGCCACTTGTGAGCGTGATATTTGTATGGATGGATTTGTCACTTAAAACCAATGGAAGTCTACACAAATACAGCCATGAGTCATTCCATGATTGTGTGTGTTTTTTTTCTTTATTTCCTAACCCTAAATGTGTGAGCTGTATGGGCTAAAGGGTACTCTGACTAATGCAATGGACACCAGCTGATAAGCCTTTTCCTATAGAACCAGTGTGGGCGAGGATTCTCTGCATGTTAGAGCATAGCGACGACGATCGCGTTCAGGCCGGGAACCACCAGTGTTATTACGCTGTACCGAGGCGGGCGACGATGCAAGGCAATGAAACTATCTGCTGAGAAATGCCCTGGGTCACTTGTCATTTTCTCCCTGCATCAAAAGCAACCGTCTCTCCCTTTCTCTCTCTCTTTCTCTCTCTCCTCTCTCGTTAGATGCAAACCTGAGCGCCAGTTAGTCTCTTTCTCATGACCCCCTCTCTCTCATAGCTCATTAGCTGCAGTGAGCAAACAGCGGTGGTTCTGTGCGTGTGTTTGACGTAGACTGTGTTTGTGTGTGTGTGTGTGTGTGTGGAGGACAGGGGGTAATGGAGAGAGCGATTCATCATAAAAACTCCCCAGAACAAATACTGATTGAGTGCTTGACAGCCAGCAGTGTGTATTGGCAGGTGTGTGTGTGTGTGTGTGTGTGTGTGTGTGTGTGTGAATGAGGAAATGGTGACATTAACAGGAACGAGGATGTAAAGTGCTAATTCCAATCTGATTTAAATTCCAGTAAGACCGGTTGACCACCAATGTGTCATATAAATACATGACATGCAAGATGATTGTCAGGTCTTATTTGTGTCAATAAAAGATAAGAATGC
The DNA here is from genome assembly GCA_025399855.1 of Forbesichthys papilliferus. Lineage (NCBI taxonomy): Eukaryota > Metazoa > Chordata > Actinopteri > Percopsiformes > Amblyopsidae > Forbesichthys > Forbesichthys papilliferus. Next base: position 21,014 of record JAODOY010004063.1, read on the forward strand.
TACAGTTTGAGTATGTGAAAATTGTAGGTTGTGTGGTATTGTGCGTTTCATTCCAGCATGTGTGTCACTGTAGTAAAACGAACATCTAAGAGAATTATCTTGTTCCAAGGAACGAGGTAATGCTCCCAAATTCTCCCAGATTTTCACACTTTGAGGAGGAAATTCATACATTGGGGCTCAACAAAATAGAAAATGATATTCTTTGATCGTCATATTTGCTAAGTGATTTATTCACGTGTGATGTATTCGTGTATTTATTTTACAGTATTTACACAGGTTTTGGCAGCACAATATGGCAAGCCGTTCTAACATTTATTCCTGTAAGGCTAGTGTAGACTAGTCAATCGAAACTATTCATTAACTAAAAGTAACAGTATCCCCCTACATATTCACTTTTATGACCTAACAAGTTACATTGGCTCAGCCTCACTAGTGCTCTCAGATTCAACTTTTTTGATTATGAGATATATGATGAGATTATAGTCTGCAAACCCTGTTCGCATTAGTGTTTTCACAGCCACCCTGCTGGCGACCCAATCTGGGTGTGGAAGTGCAATGAGACTGAAGTCATGAGGTGAAATTGTTTTAACAATGCCGTTTGATTCAAAGATGTCCAATAGTTTCAGAATTAATCAGATTACGACTGTTAACACATCCCAATGGGGCATGACCAGACTATGTTCACAAAGTAAATATTGGGTCTGGGATTACACCAGGCAACTAGTGGCTTAGTAGTAGCTATAGTAGAAACAGCGTCCTAAATGTTATTGGGCTTGCCATAGATGTTATGCTATTAATTTAGCACTAGCTAGCGCTACCCATTGATTTAAATGCAGAAACCCTAAAGTAAGGTTGTTTCCCCCCCCCACGTTGACGATATTCTTATTGTATTTCACCTGTAATATAACAGGTTTATATACTACAGGTAAAAGACAAATGTTTATCAAGTAATGAATGTGATATGTTCACAGTTTGTGTTCTCTACATACAAGGTGTCGGCAACAAAGAGTGGAGGGAGGTGAGTGCTGTGAATTTTAATCAAATTATTAATGTTAAAATGTTAATATACTATTTTAAAGCAATGCATTAGACACAAATGTATGTGAAGAATGGTTCTGGTTCAAAAAGGTATTAATTAGACCTACACATAAATCGTTTACATGTTCAGTCTATTTACAGTTATTTTTATTAATTATACTGCATTACATAGTGGTATACAGTAAAATAAGATGTAATTTGTCTCTAAAATGTTTTATGTAATCTATATAAATATAACGTTCTTCTCGATGTGGTTCCGAAAGTCATGAATATGCATGCATGCAAAATGGGGTGCTAATTCTCTAGCCCCAATCAGTTATTCATAGTTCTGAATAACCCACCATCTACATGAATTATTAATACGTTGAGTTACACAACTGCCGACCCAACTAACCCACCTTTGACTTGAATCCAGGGTTCAATTTGCAGCCTCCTCTTAGAGTTTATTTCTTTACATGAGCCGCTTTCACAGGTTTAAAAACAACACGTATTCATGTAAATAACAGGATATAAGATTGGTTTTGTATGTCTTCAGTTTATGAGGCCAAATTTTATCATGTAATGTGGAAATAATTTAATCTCCACATGTCTGCCTGCATGTTTGTTGTGTGTATCTGTGTCTAGTTTGGGAGAACGGAGGTGATTGACAACACATTAAACCCTGACTTCGTGCGAAAATTTATTTTGGACTACTTCTTTGAGGAGCGCCAAAATCTACGGTTTGACTTGTAAGTAATTAATCTTGAATCTGTGTAAACTCCTATAATATGTTGATTCTATTGATTAAACACACCAATTTATTTCACATAATTGAACAATGCGTTTTTCACAATTATCCCATACAGTACAAGCCGATCGGCAATTTTACAATGGAAGTGATAGCCAGTTATAATTAAAAAGTAATGAAATTTTCCTTTTGGGAAGAAAACTCATCCTTAAATTCCACTTAAACTGACAAAATTCACAAAATGTTTTATTAAACCTCATTGGCTGTGACCTATATTCATATTGAGCAATGTAAATAACTTAAAACTAAAAAAATGCCAATTTTTTTTGTGAAGAGCTAAAGGTTCTTGGGTCCAACAGATCTTTATGAGGGAATGTGTTTCTCTAACCTTTTATAGTTTTATTATCATTTCTTTTTTTAGTCTGAAAGTGCCGGTATCTGTATCGATATTGGGACTGAGAAAACTGGATCATGCCATCCCTACTCGATACTGAATTTGCCCAGTGCAGAGGCATCAAGACCATGTTGTACTCAAGACCGACCCAGTCGCGGTGTGCATTATATGTAGTGCCTACGGTGTCCCTTTGTTGTCTGAAGGGACCTGAAACCACTTAGCTTGAATTGTCTGGAACATTGTGTAAAACAAGCCAGTAAGACAGGTTTTTTCTGGATTGTAACCAATAAGCTCTGTCCTGTCTTCCCATCCCAGTCAGATGTCAGCCAATCAATTTAGGGCATCACCAACTGAACAATATGTCCAGGAAGAAAAGTGTGTCAAAAATAACACAGGGGTTTTCAAGAGTTTTTGAGTGCATATGAAGTATTTATTGTTTGCATGACTAATCATTTCTATATTAGGCACAATTGTATATAAATGCATATCCTTATATCCGCACACACATGCATGTGTGTGTTCTAGTCTGGGAGCAAAAACCTCTTCACCTCTTCTTTGAAACTGCTGGAGAGCAAATCACTAGCTGTTTCAGTGGAATGGAATGTCCAAATTTAGACACTGTGAAATACCCTGAACTGTGAAGACCCATCTATGAAATAGGTCTCGATATTTCAAGTGTACAGGCTGGGTTGGCACAGTAGCTGCCCCAGTTTTTCCATCTTCAAGCTTTAGCATAGAGCACATGTTGTGAATACTCTTTAGATATTTTACATGCTGTATGAGTATATATCCCCATTACATATGTAAGCAAACAATCATAAAATCACTTGTATCAAAAATGTTGCCTGTCTCTATTTTAAATGTTTCACTCCATGCCATCAATAAAGCAAGCAGTTGTCCTTCAGTAATGCAGAGACCTAATCAAGGTTTAGTGAATGGTGTGATGCTTGCAGTGACGTTCAGTAAAATATCCCTAGTTGTGTTGTTATTTTCACCGACCAACTTCTCCCATCTGTAGCCAGTTCTACCCCGAGATGTGGTCCTGTCAACATCTGTAACCTGCTAACACATTGTCTCACCCCAGTGTTTTTCTGTCTAATACTCTCCAGGTACGATGTGGATTCGAAGAGCGCCAACCTGTCCAAACATGTGAGTGACATTTCTTGTCTTATGTGTGTTGTACGTTAAGTGTTGTTCAAAAAGCAGCCACAGTGATTGAATACGCGCGTTTCCACAAACTGCTGATCTTTGCCATTGAAGTGTGTTTGCGTCAGCTTGATTCCTGAAACTCACTAGCTCTGATTAGCACATTCATTCCATTACAGTTATTTGTTCTTTAATATGCATGTTTGTCACCGGTAATCAGCTCTGAAACTGCATGAATCCCTAACATATTGTCGAGTACGGCTGTGCTCCTATATTGTTTGGAGTTGGTGTTATTAGAGATTTGCTCGTTTTGGTTTTACATTAACTTTGGAGCGAGCCTAGCCTCGCGAGATCATCCTGTTCTCGTGAGCTTCAGTTTCATTTCGCCATGAGAATCAGTCTGGAAAGCAACTGAACTTTCCAATCAGCACCGTGTTTACGTGTTTACGGGTCTGGTTTTCCAATCAGAGTTGTGTTTATAGCTATATGGGTGTGGTTTAGGTGTGCCGACCATGGGCCCGACAGCAAACACGTGAAAGTACAGCCATTAACAAACACTTTCAATGTACGACTCCCGAGATGGGGAAGGTCAGCGGAAAAGACAAAAGGAGATGTGTGTTAATTTGATATACTAAATAAGATATTCATATACTGCCATGTAACATTATGACTGCTGGGAAGATCGAACATGCAGTTGCATCTTTCTTTCTAAATCATGTATTGAGGCTTCAGTCTACATATATTATCCGTTATGATAAATAACTTTAAGAGACATCAATTGTATCAAAACTAGTTTCTGAATCCCTACTAATGTCAGGAATGCTGTTGTGTAACGGACCCTGTGCTTAAATAGATTGTTTGGAGCTGGAGGCAAGCAGGATCAATAGACCCTCTTGTCGGAGTAGCAATCTATTTCACTAATAGCAGCAGAACACCGTTATCTGGCTGTTATGTGGAAAATTACCTTCTTATCTTTTCTGCCGGCATACACAGTTGTTCAGCAGCGGTAGATGCAGGAACACACATTAAATAATATCTAGATGCTGATGCACTGCAATGTATGTCTACGCACGCCCAGAAAAACTGAAATGACTCGTTATTCATGTTAATTGAAAGCAGTTAAGCACTGCAGCTTGCAGAGCTAGAGTTTGTAGTGCATAGTATCAAAACTCATGACAACACCATGGCAACATTATCTTAATCATAGTAAACTTAAGGCCACAGGCAAAGCAAAAGAAATTCAAATTTCCTAATAGTATTTGATCAAAAAGTAGAAAGCAAGATTTCCAACTTGCATGCCATTTTGTGGTCGCAGTCACATATTGGGTTAATGAAAACTGTATCCAAGTGTGACTCTGAAGTGGCGTCTTTCAAAATATCACTCTTATCTGTTTGACCTTTTGAATCGCTATAATAACAAAGTCAATGAACTGGGAACGTGTTTCTCAAACGCAGGCATTGAGATCGGGGTTAAATTAAACTAACACAAAAACGTCAGACATTTTCTTACTGCATTTTTGAGGTTTTAAACTGCAATGCTTTGTTTAAAAAAATTCAGAAGTGAGCGTGATACTTGCCTGAGAATTCCCTACGATCCTAAATCCTAATTTAACATTCTCCCTTCTCACTATAGCGATTATTTCACCACGCTGAATGAATTTGAATGTGTCAGCATTACAGAGCACAACACAATCAGAAAAAGCATGAGGACGGTTAGCCATGTGAATAGCAATGAGCTTAGTACAAACGTTATCTGTGTGTGTGTGCGTGTGTGTGTGTGTGCGCGTGTGTGTGTGTAAATAACCAGTGTAGCAATGCAACAAGAAAATCAGGCAAAAAGACAGTCACATTGAATTTATTGGAGTGATTGAGGATGTATATTACACAACCTCCCTTGTAACCATGTTAGTATAAATGTTAGATTTAGCTGTATGCCTGTCCTGCACATATAACCCAGTATAATAAGTGTCCATATGTAATCCATGTATATTACACAACCTCCCTTGTAACCATGTTAGTATAAATGTTAGATTTAGCTGTATGCCTGTCCTGCACATAT
>JAODOY010004066.1:0-11154 GCA_025399855.1 Forbesichthys papilliferus
TGCACAATTGTCTCACCACGGACTGAGATCACGTTGTCTATAAATGCCCCAGAATCACACTATTTCGGAAGCTCTGTACAACGAATTTGACCATTCAAAACAAAAACAAAAAAATGGCGATAATACCGTAGACCGTGGTATTGGGGCAACCTAAATCACAGCAAGTACATTTTCTTCACCGCGACAGCCCTAGTGCTTTGCACATGGGAAGTTCGGCAGGTTGGAAGGTCACAGGTGGATTTATCCCTGGCATTCCTAATAAACAACAAAATACACATATAAACACACACATATGGAATGTACCCACTTGAAGTGATTGCCTTTGCCTCCCAGGGGGGTCAGAGACCCTTTCAAAGTACACAAGCTGCTGCAATTGCGACCCTCAAGAGGACATTCATTCTGGCTGATCTGATGGGCCCTTTGTAGTGAAGTAGGGTAGTGCTACAGCACAGCATGTTAGCATCACTCATGGCCGGTAATGATTGGTCAATGGTAACGATGCCTGGAAGCTTAAAGACAAGGTCTATTAATTTGTGCGTGTGAGCATGTGCGTGGGCCTGCACTCATGCATGTAGGCTTTTGTTGGTATTAGCATTTTCACAATTAGGGTCTAAGGGAATCTGTTGCCTACAAGTGTGCAAGTGTCTACATTCGTCAAAGTTCTCAGGAAAATGTCAAGCTGATGATGTATTAAGTCTATGTACTATTATGTGTGTGTTCAGTGATGGTTAGGGGCTGGCTTGGTTGAGCAGCGTAATAATATAAACATCCTGCAGTTAATGTGTGTGCGTGTGAGCCGGACCTGACCATAATAAGCACTATTGAGGAAAATCAGATTGAGGCTGATTGGCTGAGATGGTGCCCTTTATCACGTAATTATTAGTGCAGCATTTCTTCACTTTCTGTAGAATGGTCAGAGATGCATTGTAACCATAATGTGGACACAAAGCTTCAAAATAACTATTGCCGTCCGGTGCATGTCTAATCATAAATATTGTGATAGAAGTCAAATATGCCGCTTCAAAAATAGGTGAATGAAGTAATATTGGGCTAAGCAATTAACAAACAAGTATCTAAACATTTAGAACCACTCGCTAACTTCATTTTGCTCACATATGTGAACTTAGTTATTAATAGGCATACTTTCCAATTATTATGTGCATTAAACTGTCGGCCTACTCATAAAGAAAATGTAATGCTTTGACGTCGTTTTGGGGATGGTGGGAATGGGACTCTCGATGTTTGTTTGTGATTGGAGGGTTGAGATGATGAGTGTAACATGAGTGGTGGTATTACTTTTTATTTTATTTTATATATTGTATTGTTTTTAATAATTTTGTATTGTTTTTAATGACGTTGTAGTGTGAAGCACTTTGTGTTACATGAATTTGTATGAAAAGTGCTATATAAATAAAGATTGATTGATTGATGATTGATGCTTCCATCCAGTCAAACAACGTTTATCGATGAATTGCACACATACATAAAGACTACTTCCCATCAATGCAGCGTGTGCAAGAAGGCTACAGTATATATTCATTAGCAATAGCGAGTAGCCTACTGAGAAGCTCTGAAAACTCCTTCAGCTGTCTCCAGTGTGCAATGAGATTTATACCAAGGGAATTCTGCGTCCCATTGTAGTTTGTTTGAAATCATTTTGGCTTCAGTGAGGTCGACACCGAACAAGATAAAGTCGAATCTAAACACTGGAGAAAATCTATTTTGGCGAACAAAGATAACACCACCAGTAATCACCTGTAGCGCAAGCACATTACTACATGTGAACAGTAGACTACATGGCTCAGTAAAGTGTTACTAAATATTCTAGTAGACCTAGGTGCTACGATATTTTAAAGTAAATATAGCACGAAGCAACTATTCAGAGTATCAGACTATCAGAGTATTTGTGTCCTAAGCAGAACATTGTTTTCCACTTCCTCAGTGTGTTTGGTAGTGTGGTTCAAATATGAGCACTTTTCCATAGCTGGGCTGGCCATGCGTAGCCTGAGACCATCGGGCCATGCGAGCATTTGTGCATATTTTTTTACTTTTGGTCTGAGATGCTGGTGCGCCTGTGACTGTGTGACATCTACTGGAAGACAATCATAACTAGTGTCTTTACATCTAGTAGAGAGACAAGATTGCTGATAGAAAAATAATAACTGCCCTGGTGTTCAATCCTTTCTCTTGCTCTTATTCAGCAGTGTTGCATTGACATTTTTGCACTGGGGATTATTTAACATGTATTTTGTTAACACGAGAAAAATGCTATAAAAATAAATTGTTCATTCTAGACTCGGTCTCGTGACATTCTGGACTTGGTCAAGACTTTGTCTCGGAGTAGGCGGTCTTGATAACAACACTGCCTATTGGTTAAACAAATCATGTAATCCACAATAGATGACCTATGTTGATTGGTTGGTATTGACATGTATTCCATAATAATAACCTATTGTCACTTAAATGGGAAGGCATGTATTAACAGTCTTAGCTTGTCCAATTAGTTTGTACTTTTGTAGTTTGTAGCTGTAGTTTCTTTAATTGAAAACATACAAAAAGTTTTGACGTCATGTCAAGTTATGTATTGCGTTGTAGATATTTACTGAAATTAGCAGGCTAAACAGCTAGCCCTGGCTCGGCTTGTCTTGTAATACCACTTTGTCCCTCAAGATGCTATGTGAGTCATTAGCGTTCAGTCTGCCTTAGTCCTGCCGCGGGAAGAAGAATCAGCGCTGCCGCAAGGTCAAGAGCCTGTCAATCATCTTAGTTACTGCATCCCCAAGTAGTTTTAGGTGACTGTTCTAACTTAGCTAAGATAAATATGTATTTCCAGCAATTCTCTTAACTAATTGCACCAACCTTCTGCATTGAAATCAGTTTGTACTTTAAATTTCACTTATTGTAATTTTGCTGCCTGAAGAACAAGGAAGTCAAGTCTATTGTTAGAGTGTGAATATGTAGTTTTGGTTAATGTAAGCCATATCAAAGCATTTAATTACACCAACAAGAAGTGATAACTAATTTAAATGCACTGGAATATGGGAATCCAAGAGGTGGCACGTTGCTTTCCACTGCTGGATACAGTACATACATGGATTAAGTTTGATGCTAAACTTAAAAAGATTCTTCTGGTCTGGTAAACTTCTGGCCTAGTAAATGACTAAGTAGGCACACCGTACTGAAAAACATTCCAGATTGCATTATGTTGTTTGGCTGTGGGTGTTTTCTTGTTACTGTAATATGTACTAATATCGTCAAAACTGTACTAAGCCAGCCGCACGTGCATATTATAAAATAGCAGTGTTATGTTAAACGGCTCTCAGAGTTTCAGCCGTTTGGTTGAATCATGCATATTCTTGCCTTGATGACTTGATAACTAGGCCTAACGCTTTTATAGCTGATGTGTAAAGGTAAGCTGTGTGTGGTTACAATAGTGGAGTGACTCAAACAATGGAGATCAGTGGAGCAGACTTTGAAGGCGGGGATATGGGTGGACACCACAAACCTCTGGTGAAATGCTGCCCCCTAATTGTTTGGAGCAGGCGGCCAAAATATACACATACCAGCTTTAAGGCCTGACGTTATACAACATGTACATGAAGAAATATAAGAGTTTAACCTATTAAATAATGTGTGAAAATATTTCAAACATTATGGACCTCTAGGATGTATCTCATGTTGCAACTGCATCAGCAGCGGTGGATTGTTTATAGTGATACATGTAAATATTTTACAGTTTACCAGTTTACTACAGGTAAGTTATCTGTGCTTTGTGGTAGACTATTTGGATGATGCTGACACTGGACAGTATAGGATCTTCAACACATACACAACAATTCAAAATGATTGTGTGTTTTCCATCGTTTATTGTAAAACAATCCCAGCTCCTCTACAACCACCCGTACAGTACGCTGGGGAAAAAATGATGGGTGCTGGGACATTGAGCATGTACAGTACATGTATACTGTGTATATAGTGTTTAAAAATGTTTCAATACATTACAGGTCTCGACGCTTCTTGTCGAATATCCTCATGATCAGCTATAGCTGCCCATTATGTGTGTGTACTGAAAAAAGACGGGTTTCTACATAGCCCTGCCTCTATAAATAGGAACACAAAGTGGTACAGACCCCACCACACAATATCTTGCAAGCATGTTCTATTTGGTGGCAGAGCTTTGGAGGGTGCACGCTACGGCACTAAAGGGAGATGTGTTTTTGTTTGGATCGAGTTCAAATATCAACAATACTTCTCCAGGATAGATGATTCTACCTCTAATAAAAGTGTACAGTGTATATTTCCTTTTTGTTTTTCAAAAGTGGTAGGAATGGGGAACAACAATTTCTGTGCTGTTATTGAAGGGATGTAAAAAGGCAATTGTATGCAGCCTCAAACAAACACACACACACACACACACATGCACAGACACCCCCTGATGCCCGGCGGCCATTCACAGTTGGCCAAGGGTACAGACTTTGACTCAGCCACTGTGTGCATGCAGACAGTGGTCCATAGCCTCAGCTATAATAAAGCCTGCTGCCAATGTTGGCTCTCTCTCCTCGGAGGTGCCCAGACCTAGTGCCTGCAGCCTGCTCTCTGAATGCCTAAACAGCTCACAGCTCCAATAGATTATTCATGAAATGAAAAGGGGGAGAAAGAGGTGAGGACTGAGTCGATCTGGCAACCCATGATGTCACTTGGACTGACAGCTTCTGCGTTTTATTCCCTTTTTTTTGGTGAGTTGTTCAGGCACTTGCTGCAAACATACTATGCTGTAACTCAAAATAAGTCTGTCCTATCAAAGTGTTTAAAACAAGCATGTTTAATAAACCAGCAGTGCAGTGTATTGACAGTAATGACCACGTAGTAGATGCACATTATACAAATGACCACACAAGGTGACAGATCGTGTGCTTTTATATCTCACCATAGTATCTTCACAGGTGACTGGTGGTGTGTGCAACAGCCTGTCTGGTTCACAGGAGGTGTTGGTAGGGATGTGTGGGGGTGCTACCTTGCTAGGGAGGGTGTTCAACAGTAGTTGTTAAACACCCTCTTGGATTTACATTTAGAAAACGTTGTGACGCACATACCGTACTGTGCTACCACGACCGTTGTGTTGATGGTCTGTCACGCAGGACAAGCCTTCATTCATCGTGACGACACCGTACATCATCAAGCCTTCTTCTTCGTCAGAGGCGAAGTGGTGCCAATCAATCGGCAGAGATAAAAGCCCCGCAGAATGCGTGGACGGATTTACGGTGCCATTAAGACCAGACGCACTATAAAGCAAAGCATCTGAAAAGCTGCATTAACTCCCACTATTTCTCAAATAACCTGCACGATTCAACAACGACAATGACTCTATTTTCTCCTAATTCGCGCGCTGGGTTTATCGTCCTCAACTATCAGTCACTGTGATTTCCACGCTTTGCATTGGAGGCAACACTTCCTTCTATCTCTAATTCTTCATGCATCCATTTTCCAGAGTGCTGTAGTAAACTATGTTGATCAATGAGAATGAGCTATAAATCTAAATGAAAATGCCGCTATTCCCTTTTAGTCTGTAAATGGATGTATTTTCTTCAGGTCTCTAAAAGCACAGTCAGGTGAATTATAGGATCCACTGGGCTCTGTTGCTCCACAGCATATTTACTCCCACTACGAGAGGTGCCTTGCATATTGAGCAGGTCTGATGAACTGCCTGTATCTAGTGGATGTATGGCGGAGCTTGTATTGATGGGTAGACACACACACACACACACTCAAATGCAGGCATAAACTGAAAATATCCATCTTGATGAGGAATATTCCTTTCTAAAACAAGTTAACTTTTTTGCAAAGGTAGTTGGAGAAGCCACTTTAGCAGATTTGTTTCCACTTGAATTACTAACTAAGTTTAACGAATATTTGTTAGAGTATTTTTCTTGCAGGGCATGTAAGTCATGAAACTTAAATGGAAACGATTCTTCACATTGTATGTGCCTTCAATTTATTCCATCAGTCATTAAGAATTTCTGTCAGAACCTTGCTATTTTCTAAGCACAGTAACACCAAAGTTGAATAGTTCCAATAATAAGGCAATTATTTTGCAAAGATTTTATATATGTAGCTAGAAGACCTGTGTCTAATTCTAAGAAGAGCAGTAGGCTAACTGCAATACCTAGTGAATCCTATTAAGCTAGCCTTTATGTTTCAGGATTAGAGGATTGTTAGTGATTTTGTTGTTTTGGTATTAAGCGTTCAATGAGCATGCCCCTCCCACACTTGAGTTGAGTGGCAGGCAGTCCTCTCTACACATCCCCCCTTAGCATCACACACGTGTGTAAATGGTTAACCATGTGACAGCAGCAAAGCATTGGTGTCGCATGTAGATGAAAGGGTTGGTACCCACGCAGAAGCAACTGTCTTTCCTTGCGTCGCCAGAGGACAACCAGACTGAAGCTGACCAAAAGTCAGCCCGCTTGAGAGGCACTTGGCCAAACCTCCTCCGGCCGTGTTCGCAGGTCCAGAGTTGCTTTTAACCAAGTGTTATAGACTCTTCCAAAGGCTCGCCATCCCTCGAGCACCCCAGGAAGATAGTCAGTCTCTCTCTCTCTCTCTCTCTGGAAAAAGCCCCGAGCACACTGTGCGTGTTTGTGTAAGTCATCACTACGCTAAATTATTGAGCAAGCCTTCAGAATCAAAATAGAGTTTTACAATTACATTATTTTATTATTGTTTACAAAGACATGAGCATTTTCAATATATACTTCTGAGTGCGTTTGCGAGTATGAGTATGTGCATATGGACATAAAAGTGTTTACTTACACATGCATTGGTATGTACTCTGTTCCTGGTGTTTTTTATGTACTGTATGTACAGTATACATGTGTGCCTGTGTGTGTGTGTGTGTGTGTGTGCGTGTGCGTGTGCACAGTATCAGTTGGCTGAGGACTTGTCTGTCTTGTGTGAATCCCTCTGGGGCTAGGGGAGACTGGGCTGACAGGGGTGTCGGCTTCAGTGAGCGGGGCAGTGATGGGTCCCTGGCAGGCTGATGAAATGCCTCCCCCCTGCTCCCCTCACACACACACAGGGTATACAGAAGGCAGGAGGTGCAGGGAGCACTGAACAGAAATGAGAGAAGGTACAGCAGAAACCAACATATGAATCACATTATATTTAGCATTCAAGTTTCACAGAAGTGTTTTTTTGTGTCTAAGAAGGAACCATTCCAAAGTACTATTCAAGATAGATATATATTTTTTTTTTTTTCTACTGCATTAAAGTCGTATGCAAGTGCATTAGAAATATATTTTCCTGCATTGCGTTTGCTCTAAGAGTCGTTTGAGTGTTTTGTCAGCGATGGAACTGACAAATGTGCTGTTTGGTGCTTGATGCGTTCACAGTAGTGATCAGTCTCGACAGAAGGTGACAATTTGAGGGTACCGCCTTCCATCCACCAGACACTTAGTCCATCATTTATTTAATTAGCACACAATGCTAGTCAGATGGCAGCACACCTCTGTGATCATAGCAGTGTGCTAAAGCTGTGATTGGCCACCAGACCACAAAGTGGCACTTTACTCTTGTGAGTGGGCTGCTGCACATCTGGGTTGATGCGTTGTAGAACACCGCTTCCGACTTCTTGTAAGAGGATGTCGGGATCGTTTTCTCTTTACTTTAGCTGCAGTAGATGTTGAGGTTAAACATTTGTAGTTAATCTTAGTTAGAATGTGTAATGGTGGATGAAGCATTGCAACTGTACTACAGTACAAAACGGTTGAAAAATTATAGTATATATAAAATAGTATAGTATATGGCCCCGATGAGTTCAGGATGTTAGTGAACACCCCTGTAGCACACCATATCCTATTGACATTAATATTCCTACAACTGATGTCCAACTGTAACATGCCAAAGCCACCTCCCATTATACATTTCAGCATCAGTTTATTTCCTTTGGTGCTACATTTCACAAGTAACCATGCCACCTATCCATGGCATCCCTAATCTAGTGTGCATTTCCCGTTCAATGAGGAAGGCTGCATGAACTAACGAACATCCAAAGTACGACTGTTTCCCAAAAGTGCCAAACTTTGTTAGTACGACAATGGTTTGAACTATGTTAGTTTAAAACACCGTAGTTCGAACTAAAATGTTTCCAGAAGAGTTCGGTCTGACTTTCACAGTGGGAAACTTGCAAAAACACACCATCTTTGTTATGTTATGCCTGAATTCAATAGCCTAGGGCAGTTGTGATTATTTGAAATTATACTATTATTATCTAGGTTATTCATACAACCTGCTCTTAAAATACAATATGCTGTAACAACAAAATAACAATAATACAAATAAGTAGGTCTATTCATATAGGCTAACATCAGAAATGATAACAACAGTAAAATAATACAATAAATATAATCTAATCATAATAATAAAGAACTATAATGCAAATGTTTTAAATATAATATAAGAAGAATAAAATGTCATTTTGAACCCAGGCAATTAGTACAGTGGTTTGTGTGTTTGGCTCTCCACATGAAGGTTGCGAGTTAAAGCCCTGCTATTGGAATACCTAAACTCCTATCTGCTCATCCTAGTAGGGCTGAATGTAATGCATTCTCCCTTTCTTTAAGTTGTAGAAGGAATTATAACTATTAGCCATACATTGCATTCAGTTCAATACATAGCTTCTGTAGCCTAATTATTTATACTATTCATACATCAAATATGTAGCCTACTATATGACCGACATTCTTCAAAGCAGTGTGTCAGTGACTCAATTGGATACGTGCGTGATCGTGATCGATAGTCTCTCTCAATATCACACGTTCAAAATACTAGTGATCAGTTGTTCTTTTAATAACGGCAACAAAATCACCACTTTATTAAGATTAGAATAAAATACATATTCTGTATGTGAGATAAAGGGTAAAAAAAGTTATGATTTTTCATCTTTCATCTGTTTTGATCCTATAACTGAACTATATATAGCCTGTAAACTGTAGGCATAGGCTAAATGTGCAACTACAGTTTACTCATGTAGGCTTATTGAGAAATAGACCTACTTTTACAACAATTTCAAAACACTTAAGTACTGTTTTTCTACAGAAAAATTTGATAGACATGCTTTTCTAATATTTCTATTTGAATGCATCTTCTGCTGTTTATGATGTAGTTACCACAAACTATGCTTTAAACAACACCTCGAGAGCTGCAGTTGGAACGACACAATTTAACGACAGTATTACGAACGTTCGTTGAAACTATGGTTATGGGAAACACCTGCGTCTAACGATGCATCGTACGACGTACGTCACAAACGTCGTTTCTGTGACGACTTGTCGGGGATGAGGTGAGTGCAGGCGCAGACCAAGGAAGCTCAGGCAGAGAATGCTAATAAAGAGCAGTAGTGCTCGTAATGCTTTAATGAAAGCTCGTGCGAACTCCGTCACAGGAGACAAACAGGTAATAACGACAATCACAGACACTGACAAGACGAACAAGACAACAGATATAGCCCTGATGGGCAGCAGGTGACAGGGATTGCGCTCTCCTGCACGTGTGGCAGGCGTGGCAGGAGATGAGCAGGTAGCGGCTCTGAGGTCAGAACGCCAGGGAGGAAGACCGAGGGAGGCGGGCGCTCGGCCCCGCCACCTCGGACGTTACAGTTTCCTCCATAGTTCAGACTATGGCTTTGGGAAACAATTGCATTGCAACGGTGTAGTTCCAACCAGGTAAGTTGCTAACATAGTTAGCAACAATGCTTTTGGGAAAGGCACCCCTGGTAAGTTATTTTCACATATGCAGGTGCCATGTACATATACATTTTATTTACTATTCTATTGTAGTCAAACACTGAGACATTTTTAAATGTGTTTATATACTCCTAATGGAGAATGGTCTTTTTACCTTAGTTGTGTGCACTCTTGTATTAAATGTGTTTTAAGATATTCTAGTGTTTATTTTAACTGTCCAGTTAAAATAAACACACCCATTCATCTGGTCTTTCCACAGCGCTCTGGTTCTATCATAGAGATTACAATTGCTTGTCCAATGTTGGGGGCGGAGCTTCTGATGGAACACAGAGATGTGTATTGTTTGGCTTTTTAGTTAAAATATCGACAATTCTTTATCTAGCATCGTTTTCCCCACCTTTTAAGCGGCTACACAATTATTTAATTAAATGTTCAGAGTTTAAATGATGCAGCGTAAAGTGAAAGATTACTGTACAAAGTCATATCAGCACTTTTGAATCACCATGCAGGCATCTTGATTTTTCAATTGCATGTTTCTGCTTACCTGGTCAGATAATCCATATATTTTGTGCACAGAATACATTAGATGAATGTTAATGTTTGCACTAACACAAGATTTATCTCACCATAATCAGATTAAGGCCTTTATTCAAATCTATCTTGTTTCATAGTCTAGTCTAATCATATTTGACTTCACCTACATCCTAAATATAGTGTATCTTTATTTAATTGAATGTAATCCTATGTGATCTAACAATGTGGCATAAGCAAAGCAAACAAAAAGCATATATCCAAACAAAGAGAACAGTGTGCTGTGTCCCCTTACAGAGCCTGTTTACTTCACTCTGTGCCTGTAATACAGTGTTGAGGGGTCAGGGCCACAGCAGCCCACCTAGCAGGCTCCCATAAGGCCTGTCTGGTAGCCTAATGGGCCGCAGATGGGACTGCGACACACACAACAACAACACAGAATGGGAGGCCGCAGAATGGGAGAGGCAATGAGGGAGATTAGGGGCGAAATTGCCGGGAGTGTTTGAGAGAGAAATGAAATGAGATAGGGCTCCGGTGAGGAGACATTGTGGTTGGGTGGGTTGGGGGTGGTCTACAGAAAAGAGATGATACTCAGAGGTAAAGCATATGACTCACTGAGAATGGGGGGAAAAAGCAATGGTGCATTCAAAGCAAGTCAGACCACTGAACTTTCCCAGGCTCAAATGTCAGTATACATGAATTTATACTTACAGTTGCAAGAAAAAGTATGTGAACCCCTTGGGATTACGTGGAGTTTTGGATGATTTGTTGATAAAATGTGCTCTGAACTTCATCTAAGACAATAGAAAATAGAAAAACACAGTCTGCTGAAAATAATACTACACAAACATTAGATGTTGCCATGGTTTAATTGAACATAACA
>JAODOY010004067.1:0-11153 GCA_025399855.1 Forbesichthys papilliferus
ATATATATATATATATATATATATATATATATATATATATATATACATACATATATGCGAGCCACATGCGAGCCAAATTTGTGTGCTTTAGTTTTATGGGTGTGCCTTATATGGATAAATAGATTGTGTGAGCGTTCATTTTTCACCTTGCCAGCCAATAAGATCTTAGTGAAACAAGGACGTAATATTTTAACAAATCACATAGACCCTTTCCTTAATTCATTGAACAAAATTTGTAATACATAATTTAACTATTCCACGCTTGTTCAAAGACGCAAAACCTCAACAGCGCTTATGTTCTTTCAACTGTCACATTTGGCATTTCAGAATTTTCCCATAGAGCATTTAAAATTCTTGAAGTGGCATGTTTCCTCTATATAGTGTCTCTGACTGCAGGGGCTTTTCAATGTTGATCATGCTGCTTGCATATAATTTGCATATGTATATGTCAATTTACAGAGCAGTATAAATAATCCTTTAGCATTTAGAAAAAAAACAAGGTGCACAGCTGCGCGCGTTCCTATTTTGTGTGTGTATTGTTATATTATTGTTCCCAGACAAAATACGCCATTATGTTGTATGGGTCATGATCATAAAAGAAGAAGAAAGAAGAAAGATTGCAAAAAGGACATATTTGGTGGACACATGATATACAGGATGTGTGGAAAGCCATTAGGGAGTGCAGTCGCTGCTATGGAGACACTAACCTGGAGCACAGCTATCAACCAGTGCCCCCAGAGCACGGCCACTCTGCCAGTCCTTGCTGAAGTTGGTGATGGGCAGTTCAGGAAGCTTGTTCTGAATCCAGCCCAGGAGCCTCTGCTTAGGAGTCTTCTGCTTACCATCGTCCGCCTCCTCCTCTTCATCCCACATGGGCATGGAGATGGAGTAATGAAGAATCAACGTCCAGATCAGACCTAGGATAAGCTTCAGGTTTCCATCCACGATTGCTTTAGAGTCTGGAGCAGGGAGGGGGGGTGGGGGGGGTTACATATCCTGTAAAAACTGATGGCAAACAGGGATTAACAGTACAGTAAGTATTTTTTTTAAAGATGAATTTAGGTCTGAGTAAGTGTTTGATGCGGAGATGCGATGAGAAAAACAAGGAAAACAAAATAAAATGGTTCTGATTCAACTGAATATTGGTAGGGACATTTGAATGTTTTTTTTAAATTGGTAGGGTCCATAGCATCCCTACCTATGCCTATGTTTTCTACTAATGTGTATTCTGACTTGTGGAACATAATTCAATTCCACATATGAAGTTATAATATTGAAACCAGAAAAAGTTTGACATTGTAAATTGGGGTTAGGGAACCCAGACTTCAGCTTTGCTGATCTAACACAAAACAACAGAGAGCAGAGAGGTGAAGCACCCCAAATGTTGACTAGCCCAGAAATGAGGGAATAATTACCCACAAACAATCTAATAGAAATACCAGGGTTTACCACAACATTTTCAAATGCAATGATA
The DNA here is from genome assembly GCA_025399855.1 of Forbesichthys papilliferus. Classification (NCBI taxonomy): domain Eukaryota; kingdom Metazoa; phylum Chordata; class Actinopteri; order Percopsiformes; family Amblyopsidae; genus Forbesichthys; species Forbesichthys papilliferus. The sequence continues at coordinate 1,475 of JAODOY010004067.1, forward strand.
ACTTAGGTCAGAACAGAACAGTGTAGCCGTGTGTGGTGCTGGGAGGAAGGGGTTGACATTTCCTCTTCACCAGACAAGTACAATTAGGCTGAAGGTTTAGGTATCTGTAAAAAAAGTTGTGAAGTGAATGCATTCACTGCACTCTACACAAGCCAAACCGATCCACAGCGCTTGGTGTTGAAGGTTGAAGTGACATCTGTTACATTTAATAAAGAATTGGAGCCTGAAATCAAATAATCTCAATACAAACTTAACATCATTGAATCATGAAATGTTTTACACTCCTAATATACTATAATGACCTTTCAGACCCGGGTTAAGGTGAAAACTGACAAACACACATAGCTCCTACTGGAACATCTTTATCATACCTGCAGGTTTCCACTTGCTTTTAGGAATGCTATTCAGCATCACTGCACCTTATATGTGATGCATTTTGATGCATGTTTCTGACACACAGACTAAACATGAGGAATCTGCAAGCATTCCCAGCAGACCACAAGTTCTGAGTGTGTCAAACCCCATATACGTACACAGACCGCCGCAGTCCCCCTTCTGCTGACTCAGAGCCCATCCTCATCCATGTGTGACATAGCCGTATGTGAGGCATGTGCCTGTATGTGTTGCTGTGCTGGTTTTAGCCAGAAATATTCCCATGACTCGTGTTGGGTTTGCTATTGTGATCCTCTCTCTTTAATATGACATCATTGAAACATCTGACCTAAAGTCAGCTGGTGCCTTCTTAGCAGGACCAACAAAGAGAGGAGAACAGATATACATAATGCAAGACATTTCATTATGTAATAATCAACTGTATTACTACCAAACTTGTGTATAAACTAACCTGTGATAGTCTGTCCCTGAATTAATTGACTGGCTAACGGTACCAACATCTTTAACATTACACAGCACCCCCATCTTTAGCCTCAGACTGAACACCATTAAATTTGCATTGATTTACCATCACACAAATAAGAGCCGAGAGGTTCTAGGAGAACCTACCCCAGTATACATGACATGCGCACACACACACACACGCACACACACACGGTTTTAGTGACCAACCAAACCCCGGTGAGAGCATTTAGAGGAAATGTTATACAGTCCGCCCTCGCCTTATCACTGACAGACACACTTTGGCATGATTAATATCAGCAGCCAATTTAGAACAACAGAGGTCTTCAACGTTTTTCAGGTCACGGTTGGAACCCATGTTTTTATCACATATGGTATAAATTATTTAGTTGCCGGGCCAACAATAATGTGTAGGGTGGCCTATAGTGCCATGTATAAGAGTAGGCCACTAGTTAAGCTATTAAAATAATTATTGACATATATACAGTATATATTTAAAGCACAGGTTGAATTTATGTTTACGTGTATTTTCCTCTGAGGACCCCCTGTTGAAGACCTCTGGGGCCTCATGTATCAACACTGCCTACGCACGAAAAGGTTGCGTACGCTGGTTTTCACACAAAATGAACGTGACGTGAGAATGTGCGTAGTGCACCGCAAAATCTCTAGCTGCTGCTAGAATCTGCAGAGCGCACCGCAAAGTCAAGTCTGGCTCTGTATTTCAAACAGAAAATGACCAAACCACACCAAATATGTGTCCCCTCCAGTTACTTTAAGGCAACATGGCGTTGTCAAAGAAAAAAAAAATATCTGAAAACCACAATCATGTACCATAATGTGGTTAATGTTTAACATCAGAAAAGCTAAAACCCAAACGTTGAATGATCAACTGTATATTTATGTAAGCAACATAATCTTTGTGTGTCAAATTCATTAATAATCAACTTGAAGTAAATATACCTGACAGATTCTGTCCCTATCGGGACGGGAACCCTTCTGTTCTTGAGGTATCAGAGTGAGATTTACTTAATTTAAGAGTCGGCTACTGCACAGCATTAATCGGCTGGCCATCGTTACATAGGTCTACTGTAGTCACCGTCTCTATATCACCATTGTGCGCACCCCGGCTTACTTCCCACATATTAAATATCTTACTCACTGTGCAAGATAATCGGCATGCTCTATCATTTTCTCTGTTTAAGAATATGTGCTGTTGCTGAGTCTCACAAACATTAATGCCGCACAAGAGGCAATTACACACGGATCCATGCACCCGCATATACTTTTTAACCAGTTCTAATTCATCACTTATGTTAATTATCCAATATTATTCTGTTATATGCTTTTTAGCTCCGTCATAGTATTGACATAGTATTAACAATGTATTTATATGACTACAACCTTTCTTCCTGTGATCTTAGCTGCCACACTTTCAACACTTCTCTTTATCAACTTGATATCTGACTATTTCTAGTTTCGGATACGGTACGGCTCTCGGAACCCGATGCATTGACTGCTGTAGTCATTTGCCACTCCGCTGACTTTTTTGATACCAGATGACAAACTACCAAAAATAACATTTATTCTTGCCTCCATCTCTGATCAAACCGTCGATCTCAGTCAGTTAATTTTCACGTTTTGTGGCTGGATAAGTCGGACAACGGATGAGGGCATGGGCGCATTTATTATCATTTGCATAATCATTTATGGTAGGAGGTAAGGCTCAAAGGCTTGTGCACGTAAGCTAAAATACACATTTATTGGGATGTATGAAGGGAAGATGCGCAGGACCTGGCGTACACATGGTTTCATATATCTAAAATCTTTTAGTATGACAGCTGAGCAATTGTTGATACATGAGACCCCTGGTCTACAACATTACTGGTCAAACATTACTGTGTCACAACAAGTGTTAAGTCTCTGCACCCACCTACCCTGGCTTCAGCCTGGGATCAGCCTCTACCCCCCTTTGCTTCTCTCAGCTTAAACAAACTACTGAAGAACAACTACACCTCCTCCTGTTCCTTTCTAAACCTTCCAATCATCTTCCCTCCCTTCCCCCGCCTCTTGGTTTGGCTTTACACTCCCTCCACTGGAAAAGTTCTTCATGATTTTTTTAGCCTTAAAAGGGCAAAAGCAAACTGGATCCTGGCAGTCCGCCCATTCCCTGGGCTCTGGTTACAGACACATGGAGGGAGGAGGCACAGAGGAGCAGGGAGGACATAAAAGATGGGTGGACGGGGAAAAGTAAACTGAGGAAGGGCTAGTCAAAAAAGTGCTACATCAGGAATTTTTAAAAGGCCAATACTAACAATGACAACAGCAATGATAGGCTAAAAGAGGCTGCACCATATGTGATTATTAATAGGTAATTTGCTCTTTTTAAAAAGAGCACATTTCCATGAATGTTTTGCCTCTAATCACCAACAAAAAATTACTTAAGTTTATGTAAAGTATGTGTGTGTGATTGGTTAAAACACATGCACAAATCCATGCAGGTTTGCGTTAGCATGTTTTTCATGGACCTGGCCATATGAATTAGCCCCTTATGTACCCAAAATGACAATTTTGTGTACATGATCAAAAGTGATTCCTTAGATCAGGGGTGCCCAACCCTGGTCCTGGAGAGCTACATTGATTTGAGTCAGGTGTGTTGGAGCAGGGAGACATCTAAAACAAGCAGGATAGGGGCCCTCCAGGACCGGAGTTGGGCACCCCTGCCTTAGATGAATGCCCCCCTGTAAAGCCTAGTATCCACTTTAGCTACTAGTTTAATTTGCTTTTTCAGACAGGAAGTTATGCAAATGATAAGGTGACAGGAAGAGATCAATTTTAGTGGTGAAATTCACTGGCATCTAAAAGTATCATTATCTAACTCAATTGCAAATATTCCTCTTTGTCGAATTTAATATTTTGTCCTACTATTTTTCTAAGCCATTTTGGCAGTATTTAACTTTAAAATAAATGTACATTTGTATCAAATTTTTACTAATGCACACAAGCAGTTATATTTAACCATTTTAATAATCTCCAGATTTTGGAGAGGTTAAGGCATGGGAAAAAGCACATAAGATATAACAGCATTACTACTTCACACAGTTTCATCACAGGCATACAGATTTATGCATTCAAATACACATGGTGTAATTAACGTTTTACCAGAGGATGTAAAGTGAAAGTCAGATTTGCTCAAACAAAGTGAGGATGCACACAAAAGATTAAATAATGACTTTGTATTGATGCCTCACAGGGCCAGACATGACATTATGTAATGAAAGTACATATTTGGCGACCATAGACATAGATATAAAAAAAAAAACATTTAAATGTACTGTTCATGTGCATGTTCAAGTGTTAAATCACCTTTTGACACAATACCTGTCAACATTAGTCTCCTTCAGTGAGCAATGCTGAGGTAAATCAACAACACTAGTTAAGACAATAATTCAATATTAATATATATCGCAATATAACATTTTTCGATAACGCTGATATGACTTTTAAACTCATTTACGGTATTTTGATAAGCTATACATTTGTCACTGAATGACAGGCGCAGCAGTGAGCTCGCAGGGCTCTTACAGTGCGACCATTTCACTCGCAAATGCGACTAAAAATCTTGGTGAGCAAACATGGACAAATATTTAGGCCTTCTAGCCACTATGATCACATCTTAAATATGCTCAGTTGCGCATTGTTAAGAAATCCCTGTGCACAAGGACAATCATGCGGTGTGCACTGGGTACCTGTTTCAAACGTGGTTCCACTTCCAACAGGGTGAGTGCATAATTGTGTTTATTGTTACCATAACTACACTCCGTCATCACAGCTAGTTAAAGCTAACCGGCAAGACACTAGCAAAACTGGTCTATAGCCTAACTTTTAAATACATATACCATTCAAAATTAGGTTTGTTCAAATGTATATATTATAGCCTAGTTATGCTGGTTGTCCTTCTCAAAATTGAATACCTTCACATTAAATATGCAGACGTTTTTACATGAATGGGGAAAAGGTGTGGAAAAAATACAATATACCGTATGTGACCATGTCACAAGCAAAGCCTGATAATGTAGGCCTAATATTCTCTCCTTTGTCAAAAACCAAGCAATTCAGACATAATACTATAGAGATTAACATACAATGAAAACAAAATACTAAAGGTGAATAATTGCATTACGGTTATGCTTGTTTTGAATTTTTGAATTTTTTTGAATTTGCTCTCATATTTTTGGCTGTACTCTTAATTTGTTGTCTGCGCTCCTAAATGTTTTAACACGTGCTCCTTGGGAATAAAGTCAGTGTAGCCCTGCCAGCTGTATTCAAGGTGAACTGAATAGAAACTATGTGCGTGATGACTTACATTACAGCGAGTGCAAAGCAGTATGGGCTGTTGTCAGGTGCCAAATCATTTTACAGTCTTTAATGTCTTCTGTGGAACAGCTAATTCATGGGACCACAGTGCTTAGTCACACACAGCAGAATGTTACTGACACTTGCTAAAAGGTGAACATTCATTTATATGTTTTTAATTTCTAACATAATATAGTTTCATAGGAGTTTCATAGACTTCTTAGCAGATAGAGTTCTTAGCAGATATTCTGAGGCTTTTATTGTTCATACCGATATGGGAATTATACTGTATCGACCAAAATTATTAAGTATATCGTGATATACATTTTGGCCATATCATCCAGCCCTACTTTATTGTAACATTGCTAATGTGTTACATACACGCTAGGGCTAAATGATTAATCTTAAATAAAATATATATATAAACTGTGAATATATTTTGAATATAAAGTGTTTCAGTTAAACATCTCCCAGCTTCCCTTGTCAACTCCTTGGATTAGGCCTATATAGTCATTCCACCATTGTCTTTTCTTGTCTGCCCTTAAAATGTCAATAACATCGTTTATCGCCATTATTTCTGGGACAATTAATCAGCCAACAAAAAACAGTTATCGTGACAGGCCTAGTAAAGCCATAGTGAAAACAGAGCTGACAGTCTGTATTTCACACATGGCCTCTTGATGCCCTCATGTGGTTGTTTAGTGTTACTACACCCACTTTCAATCAAAGTAGCAGATCTAGGAGACACATTTCAGGCTGTGCCTGCCGTATCGTTAGGACTTTCAACATTCTTTTAACAGATTTTAAATCAAAGAGATATCAGAAGTCTTAAAAGCTATGACATCTGATATATATACAAATTGCCTAGGATAAGACATAAAAATAATATTTTTCATTAAATCTGTAATACAGGAAATGATGCACTGCATCATTTGACACCAAGCGCATGGATATATGGAAGTTTGTACAGTAGCTGTTGACATTTGCAATGTTCAACTGATGACTGTAGCACCCCCTATTGAGCAAGCTGGACGAAACTTTTTATACACCAGTCAGATCATTAGGCCTTCATACCCATCAAGTTTCATGATTGTTTGACTTTGTTAACCCTGGCTAATTGCTATTGAAAGCTTATTGGACGAATCTTTACTTGTGGTGACCACAAATGGCCACCACAATGGCAAATCAACGTAGTTTCTCTTGAGCAGATAAAGGCTTCAAAGTCGAGTGGATTCCTATTAGTTTCATTAAAATCAATAACACTGTATAGGATCTGTTACCATTTTTGTGTTTTTTTTGGTATAGCGCCCCCATGCGGCCAAACTTATAAAACACATGAGGATATCTTCTGAAGAGCATTTCAAATTTCAGAATCAAATTTGGTTGCGATTGGATTAACAGACTAAGAGATACACCCACTTCCTGTTTAAAGAAGGTTTCATCCAATACATTTCAATCTGTGGCGGCCATTATGTTTCGAATTTCAAAATTCTTTGAACAATTTTTGCTTATTGTCGTTTGTAGAAAAGATTTTGCCTAGTAGGAGATGTTAAAAAACGATTTTTCACAAAATTCAAAATGGTGGAAAATCTAGTTAAGCGAATTTCAAAATGGCCTTTTGCAAAGTTGTAGGGCATGAGAAGAGCTATCATATGACCCCTGGATGGGGTCTGTAGGTTAAAGCTGGCAGGAGATATGCCCGTTTGAAAATCGCAACTTTGACCTGTTGGTGGCGTTAGAGATTTCATCTCAACATGTTGTAATTTGAGATTTTTCTTAATTGTGCCAATGTGAATATATGCCAATCTGTCAAGTTTCGTTTTGTGCAAACGCTGCATGTGGAACATGCCGAAACCTAAAAATCCGACAGAATAATAATAATAATTTAAAAAACTAACAAATATAGCCGCGAGCGGCAATGCTCGGGGTCCAAGCACGGCCCAAAGTTGAGGACCCTTGAGGAGGAAATTCTGACAGCAATTTTAGTAAAGATTTCATAGCAGCAAAGAGATGTCACAGAAAAACAGCCAAATATCCAGGCTGCCTCCACAAGAAAGCTTTGAACTCACAACCTTCAAAGTTGTGACAGAGTTGATAAACCGCTACACCATTGGAGATACTGCAGTAAGAGTGTTTTTTTCCTTTCAAAAAATATAATTGAACTGCATTGAATTCTACAACTCCACCAGTAGAGACCATAAAGGGGGACCTGCTTTAAAATGATTTGGCCTTTTGTGAAACATTGACTAAATATTATTTAGATATTTTTTATCTGCCTTTTGCAAAACGTTATGTCTGTTCCAAATAAAAGGTCAGAGATGTAGGATTTTGACATATAATCATGATAGAATGCTGAATGTATGGTTGTAATAAGCAGATATCCAGATCATAAAAATATTGTCTTGCCAACAGACCTGCAAACTATTCTTGAAATTTTGAAAAGCTTAAGTTTCACCAACAATTTGAGTGTAATTTTGAAGTTGAAAAAACTCCAGCTGTATTTGACCTGACTACCTTCATATATGCAACCCGCTATCTTATCCACTCTGCCATTGAAACAGCTGTAACGAAAAGACCTGTTTTTTCTTTAATTTCTTTTTTCAAAACAAAATGGTAAATATATTAATCTGACATAGTCAAAGTGTGGTATGGAGATGTTTTATATAGAATTCCGTTCGAATCTCAGTCGCGTTCTTGGACGAATTGTTCGAATCTCAGTCGGTCTTGGACGAATTGTTCAAAATATATAGATTGCAGGATTACAAACTGAAACAGCTGGATTTGAACCAAATACCTTGTGTATTGCAACACTACATTTTACCCACTCAGCCATGGAAACTGCTGTATGTACACAATTGTTTTGTCCTAAAAAAATGAATTTGAATTTCATGTATCACAGTGAAAGATAAAATATGATTATTATAGGTAATTTGTTAATTGTTTTGGTGAGAATCTAACAATTATGATGCCGTGCATTGGTATACTAATTATGATGTTGATTGGACATTCAGAGTGAATTATTTATTCCACTTTAATTTCGTGACCTCATAACAAAACTTTGACCGAGTAAATAAACAAAACGGTTTTACATATCAAAATTCTTTGAACAACTTTTGATCAGCCTGGTCTGTAGATGCTATAATCAAAATTTCATTTGAATATGAGTAGCAGTCTAGGACTAGTTGATCAAAGTAGGTTTTTCATACATTGTGAAAATGCAGGAAATGTGACTTGTAAAAAGTCAAAATTGAGGACACTCTAGGAAATATATGCAAATGGCCTGGTATAACTGAACAAAAAATGTTAGCTATATCTTTAAAGGTTCTTGAGATATCAAAAAGTGGCAATTGTAGCACCCCCTATGGGCGAAATGTTACGAAATTTGGATATCGTCTAAAGATTTTCAAGGAGGACCCATAGCCTGACCTACCCAGCTCGCGTTAATAACTACATAACAATAAGAGATAAACAATCAATATTTACCGAAAGTGTGTCAGATTTTGTTTAGTTTATTTTAGTTTATTTCTCAATCAAATATAAAAGCAAGTGTTATTAAAAGTAACTACTATTATTTTCCTTACCTTTCCATGGTCATTGTTGCCTAGCTATAAGTCGTCCCAATCAAAATTACAAACATAACATTGGTAGTGTAATTGCTTCAGCTAGCCAGAAAGTATTTTTTAATGAAAGGTCTTCTGGGTCATTTGTGCTATTACATCAATTTACAAAAATGAGACAAAGCTTAAATCTGCGCTTGCAATCTAAATCTTGCAGCCAATCTCTAAAAAAAAAAATTCTAATTTTTTAAAAAAGTTTTTCAAATAAAATGTTCTGTTTATAGCACCCCCTATTAGACGAAATCTCACCAAAATTTTGGAACTTCCACAGAATCTGGGATGGATGAGGTATTTGCAGTTTTATAGATTTTACATGTTTACATCAGAAGATATTGGCAGTACAGTCAATATGGGCAAAGCCTTACAAGTGAATTGGCTCATAACATAAAAACGGTTTAACTAATCAAAATTCTTTTTTTTTTAATTTACTGTTCCACACAATCCATTGGCAAGCCGGTGCCCCCAGATCGCCACTGGGCCCCCGACTTGTAAGGACTACTTTGGAAATCACACATTACAGGTAAAACTATGGATTTACTCCAGTTAATGGAGTAATCTGAAATGGATGAGAAGACCGAAGCTTGGAGAAGTGTGATCATTTGTCCTGACAGCAGCTCCTGGGGAGCTGTATAGGATTTTAATCCAGTCTATGAACGACTTTCCGAATCCAAATTTATGTAAAGTAGCAAATAGAAATGTACAATTTACCCTATAGAATGCTTTTTCTGCATCTAAAGAAACAATTGTAGTTTCCAAATTATGAATAGTGGAGTAGTTTATTATATTTAGTAGCCTACGTGTATTGTTTGAAGAGTGTCTGCCCTTAATAAATCCTGTTTGGTCGGGGTGTATTA
>JAODOY010004068.1:0-11152 GCA_025399855.1 Forbesichthys papilliferus
TGTCACATGAAAAGATATGCTCACATATTTGCAAATATGTGAGGGGTGTACTCACTTTTGTGAGATACTGTATTTAAGGGTTTTAAGAAGGTAATGTTAACTATATCAAATGTATATACTTAATAAAATAAATAAAAAACAGGCTATCATTTGGATGTTTGAATTTTATAAATGTCGAAAATGCTGCTGCTTGTACCAGACAAGCCAGACGTGATAATATATGCTTACCAGAGAAGTTAGCCATGTGTGTACATTCATCCATTACTCCCTTCATGAAGCTAAGAGACTCCCTTTGTAATGATGGTCGACAGCAGATGATGCTTTTATCATGAAGTGTGCTATTGTCATGTAGAGTCCTATGAACAGACAAACATAATTGTGAGCATAATCTGATTATTTAAAATGTTAGTCAATTACAGTAGCAGATTACAGATTGTATAGTTTTTTCTTTAATTTGACAGATTTATTGTCATTGGTCAAGAGACATAAGTAAAAAAAATAGAGGCTATGAAAATTTTTATTATTTCACCTCGGTGAGGTAAAAAGATTAAATGAAAAGAAAAAAACATAAAACACAGTGTGAGATTATACATTATTATTGCTATGCCCTTTTATAGGTATTAGTAAATAAATCATAATCACAATGTATTATCATAACCAAATATAGTTATTACATCTTAAATATATTCCATCTGTTTCTGATATGACATGCAATAATTCTGATAGAATATACTGGCACAACCAATACAGGCATTGTCTTCACAATGAATGTGCTGTGCACCAACAGAAGTGGTTCTAGAGCCATGCTGGTTCTGTCATCATCTTGCGCATTTGTGCTGTTGAAACACGGCAATCTGGAGTAGTGAAACACAAACGATCGCTTTGTGGTTGGCCATGTGAACATTGTTCAACCCCATATATGGACAGCTAAGCTCCTTCCTGTTTCGTGACCTGTTCAGGCCGCTGCCGTTCATGTTCATTGGGCTCGTAGCGAGCGGTCTCTCATCTTTACTGCTGGGAGAAACTATTGGTGCGCCGCTCCCATAGGTGGTGATGGAGGAATGTTTGGACCAGGAGTACACTACGGGGCATGGACACGAACAGTTGACACTCGTAGCCAATGGTAGAAGACAATATGCTTCTAACACGGATCTAGAGATCAACACAAGGAAAGAGCCAGACTTTAGAAAAAACACAGAGAGATGGGAAGTTTTTTCAAATTACCACAGCTTGATTAATTGTAGCTTTGATATGATCATTGCAATGTATTAATACAAGTTCTACTATTTGGAGCCAAAATTTGCGAGGGTCATTCTTTTCTCCTGGCTGATTTTGAACACAATAACAGCCTGTGGCAGGTTATCTGATACAGCCCATGATGACACTCATCAAGTGCTTCCAGGACCTTTGGAAGAAAACATGACAAATCCATCACCATATATCTTAATACATACCCTTGACTGTTATGACGTCAAACTCATGTGTAGTTTGTTGTCAAAACTTTAAAATGTGATCTGATCAGCCAAACCACCTCTGGAGGTGGTCAGGCACACACCTCACCTGCATAATGGTGGCGTGCATAACATTTGCATAACATTTCAACATTTGTTGAAAATCGATATTTTTGTATGCCCTAAACTTTAACCGGGCAAGATGGTCTCATTAATTTTAATGGTGATGAAATGCTGTGGTTGATATACAGAAATCTAAATTCAAAAAAGATTTTCTATCCAATCTATTTTAGTTTTATTGGCTACGAAAATCTGTGGTTTATGATGTACAGAAATATTAGTCTAAATTATAAAACATTAGAAATTCGTTAGAATGTAGACAATTTTCTACCCAATATATTTTCGTTTCAATGGCTACGAAATAATGTGGTTTATGATGAACGGAAATATTAGTCTAAATATTGCATTGCTAACCCTCATGTACATACATGTACAATGTAATTTTGCCTTTGGAAAATTTAGCTTATTGTAATAAAACTTCTGAAATTCCAGAGTTTACATTTTCTTTGACACTTAAAATGTAAATTTAAAGGAAGGGTTAAGGCATGCTTAATAGTTTGATGCTGCGTTCACATTGAACACGGCAGACTGCGAACCGGCAAGCAGCAAACACTTTCTGAATGGCACGGCATAAAAGTCCAATGTAATGGCAGTTGCTATGATGATGTTGCATTGTTTACAAATCATTTATTAAAAATATATTTAACATTTATTTAGTAGCAATTGTTTTATGTAATTTTGTATTGTATCTAGTATTCTAGTGTTGCACCAAAAGTATTACCTTCTCGTTTTGATGTTTTTTCTGTGTGTGAGGTCTTTTAATTAATACAACAGCATGTCGTTTGCTGGCCACAACTGATTTAGCCATCCTGTGCTCGTCCTAACATTGATATCCAGTCTGCTGTGTTCCATGTGAACGCAACCTTAAAAGGTGTTTATAGTGTCTAAAATATGGCATTTCAAAGATTGGAACACATCATTTAAAGATAACTGACACTGAGGTAACAAAAATACAGTATTAAAAATGTAATTAATAGTATATCCTGGTAGTGACCAAAGGAATAAGATTGCAAATAGAAGTGGCCGAAATTAGTTTCCTCCACAGGGTGGCTGGGCAGACTCTCCGTGATAAGGTAGACATGGTAAAGTAGAGCAACTGCTCCTCCGCAATGAGAGGAGCCAGTTGAGGTGGGTTGGGCACCTGTTAAGGATGCCCCCTGGTGTACCAGGCATGTCCAACTGTGAAGAAACCCCTCCCAGCTGGCCTGGAAGCGGCTGGGCATCTCCAGGAGGAGCTGGTGGATGTTGCTGCAGACATGAGTAGCTGGGCTGTTCTGATGAACCTTTTGCCACTGTGACCCTAATGGATAAGTGGTCGATGATGGCTGGATATAATATATACTCATATCATTAGTATATCCTATATGTATGTGCATTTAATGATATATTTATAGCACTAAACATAAATTAACAGACCATTGCAAAATATTGTAAATAAGAGGAAATCCAGTGTACATTGAGTTGCTGTCTTTATGCAGGATGTAAGCCTTACTGGCTCTGTATTGTGTAATCTCGTGTTTCTACACGGCTGGAAACATACAAATTGGTGTGGACCGCACCACATTACACAAAACATTACAGTACCTTACAAAGTATTGCAGGGTTTGTTGTTCCTATATATAAAGCTAGCAGACAAAAGGGTGATATTTGCGAAATTTAACAAGTGTATAATCTTTAAAATGCTGACCACCTTTAACTGATTGCTGTGGTCAGTGAATGCTGGAACCTCCCAATGAATTGCACACAGATCTACTCTGCCTGCAGAATTTTCTTCATCTGTCAAACAGGAGAGACCACAATGTTACACAAAACAATAATTGCCATGTTTAGGTGCACAGAAAGAAAATGTAACTATACTTTAATTAATATGCATCATGGCTTTTAACTGATGGAGATATTTGTGGTATGGGTCTAGGAGAAATCAAATAGTTAATTCTAATGTTTATAGTAGGTTAGTATTGATGTCTTGTTTTTGTCTTGTTCTTAACATCATGGGACCATGTTGAAAATAAGTGTTTTTCACTCTAACATGTTATCCCTTGGATTTGTATTGCTGTTTTTATGTTGTGTCATATAAACCAAGAATAATCAATCAAATCATCAATCAATCAAAATAGCCAAGTGATGTTATAGGTAGCTAATGTGGAATACTAGAGAAAGCTTTGTTTAACCACAGATAAGCACTCGTTTATTACCATAACATTTTAGGACACTTGCTCACTACTCCCCTCAGCTATGGTACTAGCTAGCAGAGTTCGTTTTAAACATTATAGCCACATACAGTATATAGTATGGTTACTGTACGTACCGTAGTATCTTTTTGCCTGATGGAACACCATCAACGACGATGATAACGTTAGAAGTAATATTTTACGTGCTGATGTAATGAGGAGAGGTTGTATCTTCCCAATCCCAACCCCCATATGTGCTTGATGGGCCATTACTTATCATGATAAAACTGTCTTACGGGAAAATGTTTGCTGTCCGATCACAGTATAGCCTAGCAGCCTAGCCTGTATTTAGCTCAGGATATATATTTTTGGTGGGTGGACGAAAGTGTGAGAAAACATTTCCCTAATTTTAAGCCTGTACAACGTTATACATGGTTATGATAGACTAGGGTCTACACTGGTAAACATATGCCTACATGGTCACTGGTCAGTAGTCAACAACGCACGCCATTATATAACTTCCTATTAAAAAAGAAGCAAACTGCTCTGAGATTTTTTCCTTCACACATACAGTAGTTTTAGTATTATGTATCTTAATAATAGACTAGTAATAATAATAGCAATATCATAATAATATTCTAATACATATTAATAGCCTAACAAAACGGGAACGTAAATAACATACATACAGTAAATAATCAATAAAAATGTTATCAATTAAAGAATAAAAACACAACACTGAAAGCAAGACTTCTGAAAACAACAAGAATATTTTGTTTTAGTTCTGCTCAAGAAATTATGTCACCAGGAATGCTTTGCACGGTTCCCAACCCCCAACATATGTGCTGTACATAAATTACATGATAAAACTGACTTAAGGGAAACTATTTGCTGTCCGATCACAGTAGCATATAGCCTAGTAGCCTTATAGCCAGTATTTAGCGTTTCATGTGATACAATAAACAAAATAGTAAAACCACGACTGCATATAGCGTAGGCCTTAAACAATTATGTTGTGTGTTTACAGTTTTTATCATTTTAATGTAATTTAATGAAAATATGTATTGTGATTAAAAAAATTAATTTTCCCTATACGCTTGACAATTTCCCTGCGCATAGGATTCTACATTCATTATTCTGCCCTCACTGACTGTCCTGAGTTCAGCTATGCAGATAGTCAACTCCTCAATTATCATGCGAGAACTGATGTGGCTGAGTAGCGTTTGTGGGTGAGTTTGGCTAGGGTCCTTACAAGTGATCTCCAGCTTGAAAAGGATTTAAAGCACCTGGCATTCAAGGAGGGCTCTGAGACTTGAGGGTCACAAGACGTTTCTAATTGTGGAACCTCCACATCTGATTCAGGGGTGACCAAGTCATAGGATGTGCTGGGAGCTGACTCACACCGAGCTGGCTTTAACAGAAAGTCTGGTCCTTTCAACCATGTGCTTGACATCAATGAGTTTGTTGGGATTGATCTCGACCCATCGTCAGCTGGATTCGCTTCTGTAGAAACGTACTTCCACTGCTCTGGTTGCGTTGATCTTCTAATCCTCTGCACGTGGTTGCTGACATAAACAAAGAATCCTCTGGATTCATTCTGTATATAGCCAAGGACCACTTTGCTATTGGTGAAGAAATTTATAGAGCTGAATTCAACATCAATTTCTTCAACGATGACTTCTGTTATTTCTACAGCTAGCACAGCTGTGAAGAGTTCGAGTCTGGGGATGGTAACCTCTGGTTGAGGTGCGAGTTTGACCTTACTAAATACAAACCCAACCTCAGGCTCACCTGTGGTGTTGGTTACTTTGACATACGCCACAGCTGCTATGGCTTGTGTCGATGTGTCGCAGAAGATGTATAGCCTTGCTATTGGCACCCTCAAGAGACATTGATGTGTATGTTCTATGGATCTTTACATACTCAAGATCTTTGAGCAAATCTTTCCACTCACGCCATGCTTTGAGCTTGTGTTCAGGTAACTGGGCATCCTATTTGCAAGCGTCTGCTGTGAATTCTCTTAGCAACGCTCTACCTTTAATGCTGATTGGAGCGGCAAATCCCAGAGGGTCAAACAGACTGTTTATAGTCGATAACACCCCCCGACGAGTGTATGGCTTCTCAGTGGTGGAAACCTGGAAGGTGAACATGTCAGTTGCAACATCCCAACTTACTTCGTTACAGTGGCGGAAAATCGGCTCCGAGGTCTTTAAGATCCTTTGCTAGGTCTTCCTTGGTAAAGGCCTTCATCACGTTGACGCTGTTTTAGGCGATTTTGTGCAATCTCAAGTTGGACTCAGCTAACATTTCTTGGGTTTTCTTCAGAAGATCTATGGCTTCTTCATTGGAGGGAAGAGAGATGAGACCATCATCGACATAGAAATGACGCTCAACAAAGTGTTTTGCTTCACGGCCGTAGTTCTCCTCCCTATGGGACGCTCTCCTGAGTCCAAAGATTGCCACGGCAGGGGATGGGCTATTCCCGAACACATGCACCCTCATGGGGAACTCCATTAATGCGTCTTCCATGTTGATGTTCCGGTGCCATAGAAAGCGCAAAAAGTTCCTGTGATCTTCTCTCACTAGTAAGCAATGGATCATTTGCTGAACATTAGTAGTGACCACCACTCGTTCCGGCCTAAATCTTATTAGCACCCCGAGTAGACTGTTGTTCAGCTTAGGCCCTGTCAGTAGAATGTCATTCAAGAAAACCCCCTTATGTTGTGCGCTTGAGTCAAATACCACCCTTATCTGCCCTGGTTTCTGTGGGTTGTAGACCCCAAAAAGGGCAGGTACCAGCATTCCTCATCTTGCTGTAGTGGTGGTGCTGGCTCTGCGTGCTTCTTAAGCATGCGGCGTACTGCCGCTAGGCGCTGACTCGCCTGCTCCTTGTTGTTGAGAAGACGCTGCTTGGGAGAACGAAAAGGGGGTTTTCCCGAAACCCCTTGCACTTGTTAAGTGGATGTGGTTTCTTGTGAATAGGGTATTCCTTATTCAGACCGTTGGCTAGTTTTCCAGAATTTTCCCGCTGAAGGTTTAGTATTTCTGTTCTGTGGACTGTAATTGATAATCTTGATTTTCCAAGCCTAGCAGGATAATTGTCCACCTTAGACGCTGGGATAGGTGTAGGTACTGAAAGACGAAAGCTAGGGTCATTTTGCATCTTGGCTTCATTTTGGATAAAGGTGGCAAATACGTTGAATGGAGGGAACGACACACATGTTCCCGTTTGTATTTTGTTCCATGTGACCTCCATTTTTCCTGAAGGTGAAATGAGAACTTATCCACTATTGGAGCAATTACACGTGCTGTGTCAAGGTACAGTAGACCTGTTAGGTATCCATCACATTTAGCCGAATCAAACTCCATAAGGAGGTCTCCAAACTGACGCAGCTGATGGTGATCTCGGTTTGAAATTTTGGGGAAACGTTCCATCTTATCCAAAAGAGCCTTCTATAATGCTTCAGGAGTGCCATAACACTCTTCTAGCCTCTCCCAGACCCTGCTCAGTCCCATAGTTGGGTTATTTACGTGAACTGCTCGGATGCGTTTAGCATATTCTGAAGACTCATCACCTAACCACATGGTCAGTAGGTCGAGTTTTTCGCTGGCTGACAAGTTTAGACATTGGATTGTATTGGCGAGCGTTGATAAGTCCAGTAGTTGCCTGGCGTGTCGTTAAATCTTGTTAGCTCGCCTGTGACTAAATCTTCTCTGGCGAGGAATCTAGCGAGATCTGACACGTCAGAATTACTCAGTGAAGGGGATTGGCATCTGGCGTCAGGTGAATTTTTGACACTTAATTGTTGTGATAGTTGGAAGGCACCATCATCACGATTGTAATCGTCAGTGGCTTGTGGGGATGGTGGCCAGACAGAGGTGCTTCACTGGGTGTTGGGTGAACACAGTCAGAATGCATTGTTAAGTCTCCTCTATCATGGGATGGTTTATTTATGCGGTCATATTGGTCTACCACATACTCCGTAGTACATTCAAAGGGGCAATCTGTTGGCTGAGGAAGACTGTAGGAACTTCTTTGATGCTTGCAGCAGCTTCGTACACGTTAGCTTCGGCGCTTGCTGCCTCCGCTTCTCGTTGGCGTTCTAGGGCTTCTAGCGTTCCATTCAGTCGTGTTTCCTCTACTTTCAGCTCGGCTTGTTTAACTTTCATCTCCAGTTCTTTTTGTGCGAACGTAGCCCTTGCACGAGCGGTCTCCGCCTTTGCGCGTGCTTCGACTGCTGCCATATTGTTTGAAGACCTGCTGCTTCTCTTTGATGACCTGGGTGCATGAAAACGCAGAGACATGGCTTGGGCATACTCTAGCTTAGACATGGTTGTGCTCTTGTCAATCTTTATTAATCCGTGACGTTGCTGTAGCCGTTGACAGTCAGCCTTTTTACTATTCTGCCCTCACTGACTGTCCTGAGTTCAGCTAGGCAGATAGTCAACTCCTCAATTATCATGCGAGAACTGACGTGGCTGAGTAGCGTTTATAGTCACTTCATGTGAACGTAGACAGAGTAAAACTGAAATCACTTATAGAGCGAAGAGGTAAACTTAGTCACCATCTACGTAGGTGTAACAGATTAAATATGGTAAATATACAAATACCACACTGTATAACATTTAAAGTGAATATTAAAATGCATAAATATAATAAACACATTTGTCATTAACAAAGGACTCATCAATATCTCCGAATTATATATAAAATACATACAGTATCTCAAAAAAGTGAGTACACCCCTCACATATTTGCAAATATGTGAGCATATCTTTTCACGTGACAACAATGAAGAAATTACACTTTTCTGCAATGTAAAGTAGTGATTGTACAGCTTGTAGAACAGTGTAAATGTGCTGTCCCCTCAAAATAACACAACACACAGCCATTAATGTCTAAACCGCTGGCAACAAAAGTGAGTACACCCCTGTGAAAATGTTCAAGCAGACGTCGAGCTCTTTCCATTGCTTTACTACTGCATGAAGGGAAAAAAGCTCACAAAACACATAGGTTTTGTGAGAAAAAAAATACCACCATCTCTTCTGTGAGTTGTGTCTGGATGAAAGATGCTTCCAATCCTACTTTCTTTTGAGTATTTTTTTGCTTGGACTTCAAATTTGAAGTCCAAGCATTGCAAAGCAAGAGACCAACTGGCGGGAGATAATCAGACCATCAGAAAGGCTTAGTATCTGTCTCAGGTAAGTTTCTTCCAGTAAATATAACATAGGCTATTAGCTATAGTAGAAAATCTATAATGTATATATCAGTCTGTGCACTCTCTCTCTCTCTCTCACTCACACACACACACACACACACACATAAAGTAGCCTACATATTTTATTTTGTGTGGTGGGCCACACTACTATTAATATCAAATATGTGAAACACTAAGCTACAAAACATCCATTCAGTGTATAAATTAGCATTGCTTTGACTTGCAGATATCTTGTCTCTGGAGACTCCATCAGAAGCCTGTACTTCAGCTATCGTCTTGGATTCTCCACAGTGGTTGGCATTGTTCATTCAGTGGTCACAGCCACCTGGGACTGTCTGGTTACTGAGCACATGCTAGTACCAACTGTGAGAGAATGGAAGAAGATCGCAGAAGATTTCCATAATCTCTGGAACTTCCCAAATTGCCTTGGCACAATTGATGGGAAACATTTGCAAATCCAAGCCCCAGCTAACACAGGATCCCTTTTTTATAATTCCAAGGGGCACTTTTCTGTTGTGCTCTTGGCTGTAGTGGATGTGCACTACCGCTTCCAAGTGATTGATGTGGGGTCTTATGGAAAAAGCAGCGATGGAGGGACAGTGGCTGTGTCTGCCTTTGAGAAGGACCCTTTTGTGGTGCTGAGGATCAGAACGCAGAGAGGGTGGTGAAAGCGACCTGCATCCTCCATAACGTTCTGCACTGGGAGCTGGAGCAAGCCCATGACCATGCCACCCTCTCAGCCGTTGAACAAGTGCTGTCCAGCACCTGAAACGTGTTGATAGCAACAATAGTTCGAGAGAAGCCCAGGCTGTGAGGAAAACCTTTACCACCCACCTATTTCTCCTCTCCAGTTGGTGCTTTCCATTGGCATCATCATTTTATAAACATAGCTCATAATCTTAAAGTGAGGTTATCTTTTTTTAATGATCTAAAACTCATACATTTTTAGAAAATTGAAAATCAAAGTCAAATGATTAAAATACCACTGTTGATGAAAATGCTATTCATGTTGAGTGTTTTTTAATGTTTCTGATATACCAAACCACATGTACACATTCTATAATAGACTTAGAATAATAAACAATCCAAATGCATCTTTGAAATAATTTAATTTATTTAGGCGACACTCACCCAACAATATTGCCCATTTGACAATGGAAACAATGGCACAAGGATAATTTAAACCTTTCATAAAATAAATAATATATAAATAGGGCTGGGTATCATTTGGGTTTTTATAAGATTCCGGTTCCAAATCGATACTTTTAAAACCATTCTGGTTCCTAAATGGTGCCTGAACCGGTTCTTAGTCATTTGTTCATTGCTGTTCATTATTACCTCTCCGGGAACAATCACCTTATCGTGGTGTAGATGTTGGTGTGTCCCTATGATCCTGAGAGCTGTGTTGTCTGGAGGAGCCTTGTGCTCCTGGTAGGGTCTCCCAAGGCAAAGTGGTCTCAGGGGAGGGGCCAGACAAAGAATGGTTCAGAAGACCCCTATGAAAGAAAATTCAAGAGGAGAGGTTACCCTGCCCGGAGGAAGCCCAGGGCCCCGTCTGGAGCCAGGCCCAGAGGGAGGGCTCATCGCCTGGTTACCTGGTGGCTGAGTTTGCCAAGGAGCCCAGCCGGGCACAGCACGAAGAAGCAACGTGGCACCATCCTCCTCTTCATCCTATGAGCCCACCACTCGTGGAAGGAACCATATGGGTCGCGTGCGCTGTCAAATGGGTGGCAGCGAAGGTCAGGGACCTCGACGGACCAGACCCGGACGGAAAAGGCTGGCTCTGGGGACGTGGAATGTCACCTCACTGTGGGGGTAGGAGCCAGAACCTGTGCAGGTGGTGAAGCGCTACCATTTAGATCTGGTGGGGCTTACCTGTACGCACAGTCGTTACCCAGGGTGTGAGGCGCCGGGCAGGAGTGGGGATACTAGCAAGCCCCCAGCTGAGCACCAATACGTTGGAGTTTACCCCCTGTAGACAAGAGGGCCACCTCCCTGCGCCTACGGGTTGTAGGGTGGAAAACTCTGACTGTTGTCAGAGCCTATGCACCGAACAGCAGTTTGAAGTATCCGGCCTTCCTGGAGACCCTGAATGGAGTCCTGTATTGGGGCTTCAGTAGGGGACTCCATAGTTCTACTGGGAGACTTCAACGCGCACGTGGGCAATGATGGAGACACCTGGAGAGGTGTG
>JAODOY010004069.1:0-11152 GCA_025399855.1 Forbesichthys papilliferus
GAGAGAGAGAGAGAGAGAGAGAGAGAGAGAGAGAGAGAGAGAGAGAGAGCTTAGTACTAGAGAGCTACTGTCTGACACTACTGGGCAGACTTCAAAAATAGCTCCCCTGCACCCTGGCCTCAGACGCGGTTGCCACGGAGACCAAACTGCAGGCTCTATTGATAGGTAATCAGCTCCTGGTCTATTGATAGTCTGTCAGCTCCTGGTCTATCGGGGCTGCCAAGTAAAGTTGGGGACAGACAGAAAGGCAGGCAGACAGGCAGGCAGACAGGCAGTCTAAAATGCTCAAAGGATGTTGTTTATGGACATGAAGTCAGCACAGACAGCAGATACCTAGACAGACTGGACGTAGCCCACATATCATTCAATGTCCTGAAGCCATGTGGAAAAACTGCAAACTATGCTATGGATTTGCCAAAAACATTTTAAGGTAATAACATAATTATTATACAGTTTAATTGTTAAATTAGTAAAAGAGTTGTAACAGTAGCCTGTCTACAGATCGCTACTGTTCTCCCCTCGGTTGTCCTTCCATAACAAAAGGTTTCACTTCACCTTTATTCTGCTATGCTTCGGGGCGATTTCTCATTAACTGAAAATTAAATCTACAATTAAAACGACGACAGTAGAATAAACTATCATATCACTACTGCAATAGGCCTATTTATGTAAATAGGCAAGTTCACCGTGGGAATGTATGAACCAGCGATAGGCTAAACGTTTTTATTTTATTAAATACCGGTACGTAAATAAACGAGAAACGGAAACCATCAGGAAGCTAAATCCTGCAGTTTTCCGACATGTCCCATTACTGTCAATGACACTATTGAATGCATGGATGTTGTGGTCAGCTGTCCCACACAGAACCAGCCCCTGGGCGTGGCTAACGTTCATTGAGAGAAGAGCTAAACAAATGTGTGTGTGTGTGTGCGTGCGTGTCTTTCTGACAGAAAGGGGGCGGAACCAGATAATCTATCATTCGTTAATAAAAAACCAGGCTGTACTTCCTCAACGAAATGAGAGAGGGGTGATTCTGCTAGGACCTCGAAAATAGGAGCGAACCATTCCAGGGGGATTGTTACATTAGACACAAACACTGAGTCACCGTCAAGCAGCTAATCTCTCTAACAAATCAGCCTTCTCACGTCATCCCGGCCATGAGACGTCCACAACACAGATTGCCTGCCTGCCTGCCATCCCCAACACAACCAACTCCACAGGGTGCAGGGACATTTACTAGCCACTGGGGGCTTGACATCTGAACGTAGGCCTACTTTTGGGCTATTAAAGTTAGCAAGCCAAAGAAAGTAATATTATTCAGGCCTGACACTCGACTTGTTTCATTGCTGTGGCTGGAGGCGATATGCGTGCAGGTAGGCCTGCACTAAATGATGTAGCTTTTAAGGTAACTACTGCTACTAAATGCTGAGCCTTCACGGTTATAAAACCGTGGCGTGTGTAATCCTGGTTAATAGTGAAACCGGTTAATCGCTGCATCCCTAGGCACCGGTGGTCGGTCCAGTCAAGGGCACGCTAAGCGGATCGATACTTACTACTGTGCACAGTCGATTAGCTGGTACTCATTGGACCGTTCAAAACACGCCTTGACCCCGTCATCTTGCCACAGTGTCTTGGCATGGTCGTAGAACTCCTAAGAAGGAAGGGGGAGGAGCAACAGATTAATCCTCTCTGCATCAAGGGGACTCATTTATCATCACAATAGAAAAGTGAACTGACACTTGTCTGTTGGGTGTTTGACAGACAAGCACAGGGCACTGTAGAGATCCCAACTCTCTCCTGTGATTAAACAAGGCACATTTTAGTAGTACAGAATCTGAGTCAAACTTTAAAATACAGCCAGACATCACATACAGACATGCAGATGTACAGCCGCGGAAGAAATTAAAAAGACCATTGCAGCAATTTCTCATATTTTTACCATATAAACATTTATATTGTTTTACTTGCATGTAAATTATGCATTTATATATTTATGCTATATATATTTTACATGTACAGTACATGTATACATTTTATATTATAGTGACCTATATATTATAGTCATCTATATGATTAGATTTATGGCCCGTTTTGTAGAATTGAACATGTCTGCCAACTTTACTCCCTTGTCCATGAAAGCACCATCTACACATGTTTTAATCAATTTGAGGTTGTGTTTTCTCAATGGGCTCCTACAGTAGGTCAATGTTTAAATTGGTCAAGAGTTAAGACTATTCTCACCAGTATTATATGTTATTGCTGCAATGACCCAATAACTTCACCACACAATAAATGGCATTCCTCCTAATCTTATCTAACTTAACCTATTTTCACTAAAATGATAAAAATAAAATAAAAATGAAATCAGGGCATTGTTGCTAGTTTGACATTGTGTGTGTGTGTGTGTGTGTGTGTGTGTGTGTGTACGCGCGCTTGAGAGCCCCACTGTTGACAACACATGCCATGTACGTGCTTGCCGACCGTCTGAAGACACGCCTGTTAGGATAAATAGTGGTGGCAGTGGAGAAAGGCAGGGCGGAGATAGGCGACCTCACAGCCGGTCGGAAAACGGTCGCCGCGACAACGGAGCGTGACAAGAGCCCGGCAACATTTTGTCCTGGGAGGATACAACGGAACGCAGCGACAGACCTTATGATCAGTGATCCGGAGTGCTACGATGTTCTAACTAGGGATGGCACAATCCAGTTTCTTCAGTCCCGATACTGATACAGATACCGGCACTTTGGGTATCGGACGATACAGAGTACCGATCCAATACCAATGTTAAATTAAGTTTTAAGTCAAGTTGCAAAGTAAATGACAGCCAACCTCTATTTTAGGACTTAGATGCATTTTATAAACCTGTTTCTGATAGTGTGGCCTGGGTAGGTTAGACGTGACTTATGCTTGACAGTAGATCTACTTGTGTAAATTAATTTAATTGGATCAGCCCCATGGATCGGTTACAGCCGTCCAATGGTCACCGATACCGATCCAGCTATTTAAGTCAGTATTGGACCGATTTCCGATCTTAGTATTGTATCGGTGCCATCCCTACTGGAAAGCGGGACCCTCTCTTCCCATCCGTAGAGAGAACAGTGTCTTCATTCACACAGCATTTCAATTATACTCCTATTTCACCGAAGAGTCGGTTTGAAGTTACAATGTCAACCAAAGGTGCATATCTATAAGAGCAAACCAGGGTTCCCACTACTGTAAGTCAAAGGTCAAATTCCCTGACTTTCATTGGCTAAAAAAAATTCTAAATTTCCATGACCTATACTGAACGGAAAAAGAGGCCGTCAGAATGATTTGGTTTTGTTGAATTTGGTTCGTAAGGAGGGGGGAGTCCTCCTTATGTGGGTCCGCTTCAGTTTAATTTTGCCATATGAATCAGTGTGGAAAGCCTAGGAATCATCGTGAATGTGTCTGAGTAGCAACTGAAGTTACTAATCAGCGTCGTGTTTAAAGCTATACGGCGTGGTTTAGGTGTGTCGACAGCGAAAACGACCAGATGGTTCATCCAATCAACTGTTAAGTATTTTTTTAAAGTGCCTGCCCTTTACAGTGTTGATGCACAGCTCCCCAGATGGACGTGTGACTAGCAATCCATCTGGGGTGTCAGACTAGACGTAGGCAGCACCCAGACAGCTAAATCTACCACGCATGGCCTGAAACAAAATGTCAATTTACCCCAAAACGGTTAGCTGCATAACAATCCATCAGGCATGTCAGGTTAGTCTGGAGGTGCTCCCTGAGTCAAACACTTCATTTGACTGCATTCTGGTTAATTATGAAGCACATTATAGAGCACGATTTGTGTTCTTCTCCATTGATTTATGTTGTAAATGTTCATTAATGTAAAGGAAAACAAAATGCAAACACCAGGTGACAAAATATAATTCGGTAAGGCTCAAATGTGTTCAATTTATACTGCAGAGTCAAATAACAGGCAGGCTTTACTCTTCTGCCCTATTTAGTGTCTTTAGTTTGAGGAACTAACTTCTTTATTAAGAAGGTAAATTCAGCTATTGCAAGTTAAATGTAAGCGAATACACTTTATTCACATTTCGCTAGCTTACAGTTCTCTGTGCGTGCTGAAAAAATGACCTGATACTTCTACACAGCCCTGGCTCCGTAAATAGTGACTTAAACAAAGTGGTGAACACCGCTCGTATCGTGGAAAGAGGTCTACTCAGGGGGGCAGGTTTGAAGTAGCCGTGACGTGTGACGACGGCTGGTACTGCAGCCTGTAGGACCAACTGCAATACACACTCCATTCATTACTGAATTAATAATCTGTTTAACTGCTCCGCAAGAATTTGTCATTGTCATGATGTAATAATCATGCGACATAGTCCAACGCTCGCGCCTGAACTGTGCATGCATTTCTCTTGCACGACCAACAAGCGTTGTCGCAATATCACTTTGCGTAATATCATATTGAACATTTTGCAGGAATTGGAATATCCTGTTTATTTTTGCAGAGAGATGGCTTTTTTGTGTTTGAGTCAGACAGAACAGTAAGATGTGTGGCTGAGGAAGCTAATGACATAATAGAGACCGTAGAGGAAACATTACCGGCCAAAAAGAACGCCTCCTCGGTAGCTTGGAATTAATGCTGTTGTGCCAGTCCAATATGACTGCCAGTTGAAAATGTGTTGTTTTGATATGTTATGGCTTATATAATATAAATATTTTAATGCATTTTCCCATAATCATTGTATTTTTACTTATGTTAAGAAATATCCAAATTAATATGGAAATTTCAATTTTCATGAGAATTTCACATTTCATCAATATCGTGCACCCCGGTGCATCTGTCCGCATGAGAGAGCTTCACGAAGACAGCACATTAATTAACACTATATTGTCCTGCATGTGGAGAGAACGAGGCAGCATACCATCTCCACAGGTGGTCTCAAAGGTAAGGTACAGCTGATCTTACAGGACAGCCTAGGTGTCCATTTGTAGTCCGTGTAGTATTGACCAATCATGTATGAGCAGTGCTTTGCTTGAATGCAGGCCAATTTGGAGAGCAAAAAAGGCAGAACACATTGGTCAAAATGAGTCTCTGACAACGGTTGAGCTTTTATTAAAAATGTATCTGCATTAAAATACAGATATCGGTTTATAGAAATCAGACCAATCCAACTCCATTCTGCCTTTCAAGCGGCTAATCGGATTGTAAACAACAGAAGAGTACGTTTTGGTCTCTACCGGAACTCCCAAAATATTGGCCCTTGTTCCCAGACACACATCATCGACTGTCAATGTGACGATGACAGCCGTTAAGTCTCACGCTTGCAATACAATATATTAACATTTTAAGTCACATTTTAAGTGCTCAATGGAGGCACACACCTGGGCTCTTGTGCAATTATGTTATCCCCCTCTCTCACTCCATATTATAGATCTGCTAGTTCAAACAACTGGCATCGGAATAAAACCGACATCGTTGCATAGTAGGCTGTAGCTCCTGTACTGTTTGACGCACGCTGTGACAATTTAGATAAGACAGAGGCTACCTACGTAAACGGACCCACCAGTGTCCGTGACGTGGTAGGCAGTTTCCGTTAATTAACAGGAACTTTGTGTATGTTGGTGACCGCGCACAGAATCAAATCTAGGTCAAACATGGGCAACTTCCCCATTTCAGAATGGGAATGTTACTCACTTTCTCCCTCCCCTCACACACACACACGCACGCACAGTCTCTCACATGCTTTCCCACAGACACTTATGAATCAGAGGAAAGAAAGAGAGCTGTTTTCGCTTTGTGTTTCATAACGGCGATGCTATACACTTAACAAGCAGTCAAACTAAACAAGCCCCCAGCCACCCTTGAAGAAGCCATGGTGGTGAAACAAAGCCGCTTCTGTGAGTCGCCCCGGTGATGGGCTGTTTTTGCGGTTGAAGAGATGGTCCTGTGAACGAGGTCACGGGGTTCACATGACTGTAAACCCACGCTGCGTTCACACCCAGAGGGAATATAATTTAATATAACGTTAGCTAGCTTTATGCCTCTCACCCGCTGATCTGCACTCCCGACATCACATCACACTTGTCAGCAGCACAGTGCGTTTGGGAGCGCATGCCTGACATCGAAGGGTGGACCACGACTTCTGCGGACCACGACATGATTGGCACCAGTTTAGCATATTGTGCGCGTGAATAAAACGCAACCATCTATTGTTATTATTTCCGTTTTAATACATTAAGTTAATCATTTTACCGTACGCCTCGACATACGTGTAAGACCATAAAAAACTCAGAACTTAAGGAAATACCTCTTGTTGTTGAGACAAGATGGAACCCAAACACAAATCAGCGTATCTCCTGAGGAAAAGAAGCTATACAGTTTAGCCATTGTCATTGTCATCAAGCCTTTGTAAATTTGCATGGATTCATTCATTCAATCATATGGAATTAAATCATTTCAATCAGGCAGACCCAGAGGACACAAACAGAGGCCCTCCCAGACCTCATCATTAGTTAATGGGAACCCTCACGGGTCCTTCCCTGCACCTCCCCAGGGTCCCAAAGTGCTCTGGCTGGTCCCTCTCCTGAGACGCCATCTTGCAAATCATTAATAATAAACGTGAATCCCGTTGATACCTGTGCCCAGAGACAAGTGTGTGTGAGTGAGAATCGTCCCATTACTTACAGAGGGAAACTCAAAGTCCTTCTGGTTGGCAAGGCTGAGGACATACTCGATGCGGTGCTGGTTCTCCTGACACGCCAACTGGACCGGAGGTGTCAGGTTACTCATGGCTGCTACGATGGTCTGAAGGACGCACACGCACACACACACACACACACACACACACACACACACACACACACACACACACACACAAAAGGATCTGGCGTTCATCTGTGTCCATCCTTTCTGCCGGGAGTGAGGCAGCTGGTCTGCAGAACTGCGTGGTGCCCTAACATCCTAACAACTCACAGACCACGTCTCCTCTCCCAGGTGTTTACTTGCTAGTGCGCTGGACCCTTGGACCTGTTTCCTGTCATCTCGCAAGTCCGCGGCTTTGAGGAGCATCTTTACACTAGCCAAGGCTCTGTCTCTGTGTGTGCCCCCGCTCCGTCACGACACACAGTGTGTTTGTGTTCCACGTAATTGAACACGACTCCTGCAGTGAGCTGGTCTGACTTCCTGTCTTCGGGAAGAGCCTCGAGGGGCCGATAAACGTAGGCCATGCCGACGATATCAGCAGCCTGTGACACCAGGCGTGTACTGCACCACCCGAGACGCTCTTGTTTGTTTTCTGCGTGTCTAGGTGCGACATGGGCCACCATGCCAACAGCTGTGGACGCATATCAGAACAGGATATTACTGTACGTCCGTACAACAACTGGAAAGTTACAGATTGTAGTTTCAAGGAACGCGCGCGCACACACATACACGCACACACACGCACACACACACACTGAGTTAGATGTGGCTTGGCTGCCTCCACTGTGACGCCCTGTGACGCCCCTTGATGCCCTGTGACGCCCCGTGATGCCCTGTGACGCCCCGTGACGCCCCGTGATGCCCTGTGACGCCCCGTGATGCCCTGTGACGCCCCGTGACGCCTCGTGACGCCCTGTGACGCCCCGTGATGCCCTGTGACGCCCCGTGATGCCCTGTGACGCCTCGTGACGCCCTGTGACGCCCCGTGATGCCCTGTGACGCCCCGTGATGCCCTGTGACGTCCTGTGACACCCTGTGACACCTCAGCGCTCGCTGTGGGTGCGTGGCATGTCGACGTGTCGCCATCAGAGCCTGATGGAACCACCCCTCATGAGGCCGATCGCCCGGGGCGCCACTCCGTTCCGCTAATTCAACATCCTGCTGCCTAGCCGGGCAGATCAGTCCTAATGCTTTCATGCTTTTGGATTGGTTTCATATGTTTTCATGCTTCCAGCTGTGAAGGCCCTGTGACTGACAGCTAGCAGTCCAAATGACTTGCTATCTAGTTTATGTGACTTTCCAAGTCACCATTTCCTTTATTGAACAGGAAGTAGCAGTGGTAATCGTATCCAGACGGCCTTTGCCTCTTCTTTCTGCATGTTTTGTCCCATCTTCAGTTTGTTTGATGCCCTTTGACCCCGGCGAGCTAGGAAGTGGTTCCAGCTCTCATGTATTTTCGCAGAGCTGGCGTTCTGATTGACATGTGACACGACTCCGTTCTGACGGTCTTGTCAATCCGTTCAATAAGCAGGCTACTGTTACGGCTTAAAATCAATAGAAGGACTGAAATCAGTAAATAAAGCACGGCACTAGTGTCACAGTGGAATTACGGACACAGACTTGTTAGTGAGAATGTTAACAGCCAATTAAAATTGACAGTACTACTTTGGAGAAGTGCTGTGGCGCTTACAGGGGTCTGTGTCTCAGACGTTCAGCACAGAGTATGTGGCGTAGTGCTTACGGACGGAAGAAGCTGAGACTAGCTCTCACATGACACATGACGCTATGTGTGATAGCTGAACCCAGACATGGTTCAAAGTGGCCAGTTGAACTTCAGGCGTTGATGTTTTGACCTGCATGTGGTTTCCCTGTTTGTCTCTTTGGGTTCCTCCTCAGTGTTGGAGGTGTAAGGTGTGCGCTTTGTGTGTCTTCAACTGTGTGTGCCTGTGCATTCCTTTGAGGGTGTCATTTGATTAATCACCTGTAATCAGAAGGTCGTTGGTTCAAATCCAATATGATTGCGAGTGATGCCACGATGTCACACAATGCCTGGACCGCTATAGTGAGACGCGGGCGTAAAACATTTTCCCGGTGCACAAAAGAGCCATTGCATTCGGTCGCCATGGTTACTAATGAGGTTGGCATTTGCACAGTTGTATCTGTGGCAGCGGGTGTCGGTGTGAATTACGAGACCTGCTGATTTTAGGGCAGAACTGCTTGAACTTCAGTTGTTAAATGGCAAAAATATTATTTTCGTGACTGGAGGGACAATTTTTCGCTTTTTAAGAAGTTGACAGACTGGCAGTTGCCAATCTGTGATGGCTCTCCTGTGGAATGACGAGGTTGCCGGAATGAAACTGCCTGGAGATTAGGACCTCTGCTAGCCGCTAATAATACACACACACACACACACACACCATCGATCAATATCACTTCAGTGGAACTCTGAGCTGCCTACTCATTTTGTGTAAACTGTAAACACTTCTATCAATCAGGAACACCCGAGTTCCCACTGTGACGTTGACTGCATCAGAACCCCTGACTGAAACTTGGAGAAGCAGTCAGACGGGTCAGAGGTCAGAGTGACCTCTTCCATTACCCATAATCCTTCACCAGGACACCCAGCCATAACTAGCCCACACTGCCCTCCAGTCTCACCAAACTGACAGAATACTCGACACGCTCTAGTTTTAACATTTGGAACGGTTCTGTAATTCTTTCTGACTACTGCATGATCGATGGCTTTCTCTCCTCAAGACTCGTTTGACCGCTTTACGTTTTACGGCTCTCGTGTTTCTCCTGTGGCGGGAATGTTTTGGTAAAAAGATGCGGCCCCCTGGGAAAATCTGTCTGCCTGCCTGTCTGCCTGTCTGTGTGTCTGTCTGTCTGTCAGGAGGTCATGGAGCTCTTGAACTGCGTCAGTTAGTCACGCAGTGGGAGGAGCTAAATTAGAGGGGTGTGCATATTAATAATGCATGAGGTCAGAGAACATCAGAATTAAACTCTGACCTATAGAGTCTCTCCCTCTCTCTCTCTCCCTCCCTCTATCTCCCCCCCTCTCCCACTTCTCTATCTCTCCCTCCCTCTATCTCTCCCCCCCCCTCCCCCTCTCTCTCACCCGCAGGACGTTCCCTTGTGTCATCCCGTATTGACTTCCTGCCTTGCGCTGGTCACCAGCTGCCAGCGCGCCGAGCTCCGCACCCTAAAGAAACGTCCGTCAGGAGGTTGTCACGGAGGGGAGGGGAGTGTCTTGAGAACAACAACGGCGGTCAGGCCGGGCCAGGCCCCATGACAGGCCCACATCATCAAGAGGGATTACCTGTCACGTGCCTCAGCCCCCGCCCCCCCCCCAAGTCCCCCTTCCCCAGGGGGATAGTAGCGGAGGTAATTGATCGCTTTTACCCCCTGCCCCCACCCCTCCTCGTCGCGAGGCATTAAGTTAAGCGAGGGGGAGTTAGAAGCACAGGCTGTGTTTATACGCTGGGGCACCGGACACTGTCTCCTCCTCTCTTTCTCCTCCTCCTCCTTTCTCCCTTTCTCTCACTCTCTCTCTCTCTCCCCTCTTTCTCTCTCTTTTTTCTCTCAGCATTTTAAATAATTGATGTGTGCGTGTGTGCGCGCTCCTGAGTGTGCCTAAGTGTGCATATGTGTGTGTGTGTGTGCGTTCGTTGCTGTGCATGTGTGCATGTGTGTGTGTGTGCGTGTGTGCATGTGTGTGTGTGTGTGTGTGTGTTCTCACTGGGGAGAGCAGTGGTTGCAGATCTCTGGTATAAAAGATTCATAGTGTGGCAGATCCCAGGTCAGCGGAGACCTCTGCAGGCTGTACATCACTTGTTAAGCTGTGCGTGTGTGTGTGCGTGCGTGTGTGTGCGTGTGTGTGCGTGCGTGTGTGTGCGTGTGTGTGTGTGTGCGTGAGCAGCTGTTGATCTGCCAAGGTCAGACGTTCTTCCTGTGACCTTCAGAGGGCTTTGCAATAAATCACATTTTTACTATTATTTTGCACGTTACATTTTACAAACAAGATATTGTTTTGTCTTCTGCTCTGAAAGACATATTAGCACCTGGGGTGAAAGTGAAAGATGAAAAGTATTTTTCAAAATTCACAGTTGAGGTGGTTTTAAAGTGCATTATTTTTTAATTCATAATTAATTAGGACATCTTTCGAACGTCAACGAGTAATTGTGTTAAATAAGTGTGATTTTAATATTGACCAAAATAAACATGATAATGATTTTGTTTTTTCATAACAGAGCAGATTTATTTCCAGCTGCTCTGCACGTAATCTCGAGCACCCCTGGCGCCCCCTGCTGGTTCTGTGGTGTGTGTGGCACCCCCGTGGCCGGCCGCTGACATGCCGACACGTGGTCAAGGGTGGCTGGCCGCGTGTCGGGTCAGGACCGGGGCCTCTGCAGCCCCGGTGCTCGTTCATCACACCACGCCCGCTCCTTCTGTCAAAACTACTGTATT
>JAODOY010004071.1:0-11151 GCA_025399855.1 Forbesichthys papilliferus
CCCCTCTTCAAAAAGGGGGACCAGAGAGTGTGTGCCAATTACAGGGGCATCACACTACTCAGCCTCCCTGGTAAAGTGTACTACAAGGTGCTAGAAAGGAGGGTTCGGCCGATTGTCAAACCTCAGATTGAAGAAAAACTCAGCTGTTAACCAATGAAGTGCCTACTCCAGGTAGAGAATGAGTCCTTACTTCAAGTGAAGGAGTTTAAGTACCTCAGAGTTTTGTTCATGAGTGAGGGGACTATGGAGCGGGGGATTGGCCGGAGAATCGGAGCAGCCAGAGCGGTATTGCAATCGCTTTATCGCACCGTTGTGACAAAAAGAGAGCTGAGCCGGAAGGCCAAGCTCTCGATCTTCCAAGCAATTTTCGTTCCTACCCTCACCTATGGTCATGAAGGGTGGGTCATGACTGAAAGATCACGGGTACAAATAGCCGAAATGGGTTTTCTCAGGAGGGTGGCTGGGAAATGTTCCATGCACATCCAGCTGGGAGGAGGCCTCAAGGAAGACCCAGGACTAGGTGGAGAGATTATATCTCCACACTGGCCTGGGAATGCCTCGGGATTCCCCAGTCAGAGCTTGCTAATGTGGCTCGGGAAAGAGAGGTTTGGGGTCCCCTGCTGGAGCTGCTGCCCCCGCGACCCAACTCCGGATAAGCTGATGAAGATGGATGGATGGATGGATTTAATGCTATTAGGATATAGTGTAATCTAACAGTACACACCTGTATGTGGTATCTCTCTCTCATGGCACTTCTTATGGCCATAGTAGCAGGAGGGACAACTCCTCCACATGCCATGTCCAACAGAGGCATGCAGAGGCACTCCCCAAAGTCAGAGTTGATTTGACAAGCCAGGCAACATGGACACCAAAAACCAAAACAACCTGTTAACATGCACACAAATGGGAACCATCAGACAAAGAGGGTAACAGAGCCTTTCACGTGCACGTGTATGCACATACTGGTTATACGTACAGACAGACATGTCTTCACAGCAGTCACAGAGGCCGCTGCTCCACATTTGAGTCTTCGCAGTAGTGGTTATCCCTGGTTGAACCGTGATGACTTGAGCTTGCATAGGCTGAACTGCCATTGCTAAAATAGAGAATAACAGAAAGGCAGAGCAAGAGTACACGTCTGACTGAAGTGGATGTGTTTATGTACACACTGCAAATCTGGGCTGGTATTCACAAAGTATAGTATCTTAGTATTAGTATATAGTATCGAGTATATATTAAGTATATAGTATTTAAGAGTACTCCTAAATCTCACTATAAATTCCTATAACTAAAAGTTACCTCCTAAATTCTATTCACAAAACTGCTGAGACCAACTTTTACTTTTAAGGAATTTAAAGAACTCTTAAGATAAGAGAAAAGTTGGGGTTGCCCCTGTTGCTATGGATGATGCCATATTTCATGAACAATGAGTGGCTGATATGGGATGGGTCTGTCAGTGAGTTCATGGGCTTTGCCTGGCAAAAATAGCAGTTGGCGGCTTCATTGCCAGCTACAATCCTATTTAAACAATAAATGTACATTTTCATTATTCAAACTATATATATATATATATATTTATTTATATAAGTATATAGCCTTTTGTTTCCATTATAATATGGTGAGCAATTTGTAGCAAAAACAACGTTCAAGATGGGTATTGTTGTAATGGTGCCCTAACACAAATAACCGGATTATTATTACAAATAATACCACACATACTCTACTACAACACACTTTAGGCATTCATTAAACTGCAAATATAAATTTGGAACTTAAATGCAACACAAATCACACATGAACACAAGGAAATCTAGGAAAGGGGCGGATCTTAGCTTTGTAACTATTGCTCCACAAATGTAAAATCTCTGCCTTCCCCTATGGCCTGCATGCTCATCTGTCAGAGAGGTCTAGAACCGGTCTGATCTGTACAACCAATGTTGTGATAATCTCTGATATCTGGATATAGATCTGGTATTTGCAGTCTCAGGCTAGGACAGAGATGACAAGTGCCAGCCCAATTATTTTGAAATACACTAAGCCCCAATGTTATTGTTAATGTCATTCAATATACAGTATATAGCCTATAAAAAGGCTCCGCATCCAAGGCTCTATCACCTATTGCCTTAGTGGTGTAAAGTGCCCTTTGCCACTCAGACACCAGTTTAGTATTTGGTCCTATAGTGAATTAGCAGAAATAGGACTTCTTACTTTTCACAGGTTTATGAGCTAGTTTTACCGCTAAAACACTTTGTAAAATACTCTCAGAGAAAAATGTAGGATTCCTAAACTTAAGCCCATTAAATGTAGAAGTTTCTGCTAAATCGGAAAGTTAGGAGCTACTTTTTGCCTTAAGATGCTTTGTGAATGCCAGCTCTGTTCACAGAGCCAAAGCAAGCATACATTTCTTTACATTTTAGGACAATCTGTAATTTTCTATATGTTATGTTTGCATCTTTATAAAACCCTAAGCCTCTGGTAAGATCAAATTTGGCTGTGACATCTTATTGACACTCTATTAAGATGGTTTGCTGAATAATGTCCACAGCTTTCATTATAAGCAGGACTGATTAAGGAAGAAGAGGTCTGTGGTTGTTTTTGTTGCATGTTTATAGTTAGTCGTACAGGTTGGTTGCCAAAGGGATTACAAATTAATCTCAGGGGTGCTACAAACCCTCTCCTTAAGGAACAGTGTATGGTAATGTATTGCTGTCTTACATGGTTGAAATTAAAAACTAAATCAGGTTCTTATCAACAAAATCAATTGTCCTCATACAAAATAACAAAAAATTAGTTGCTATGTAATCAACTAGAACCATGGAGCAAGAGTTTTTGCTCTAGGTTTTTCCAGGTGGTGGCTGGTCATTATATGTAATTTGCATGTTATGTTAAGATGTTAAATGCCTTATGTTGAATACAATTTAGCAATATTTTGACTGATTGTGAGAGGTTAAAAACAAACCTATATTTTAAAGGATATGCCTATTTTTCAGATTCAGATTCATTTTCAGACTTTATTGATTCCATAAAAAACAATTCATTTGAAGCTTACCCAATTATCCGTGCATACAAAATACAGAATATTCACAGACAAGTGTTAGGGTTAAATGTCAGAGATACAAATCCACATAAGAAAAAATGATCAGCAGTAGGAAAACTAAATTTTACATTTTAACTATCATTTTAAAATGAAATGACTGCTGTCAGTATTTAATAGCCTGATAGCAGACGGAATAAAGGCATTGTATAATTAGTTCTCCTATGGGGGACGTTATAACGCAGGCCTGAGGGCATTACAGAAAATATGTTGGCTAAATAGATTTTAAAAAAAACTTTAGAAAGTGAGTGCTGATTGGTTACACAACAAAAGCAATATCATAATACATATAAAGTCATGTAAAAAGGATCGATTGACAAAAACATCCGCCTACCAGCTTTTTTATCAATTAGTGAGATTTCTGGATTTACGTCAGTCACGTCTATAGTAGCCTATTAACTGGGCATATGCCTTGCACCGCACCCGTGTTTGTTAACTTAGTACAAATGTATGTCTCCATCCGTATGTAGAATGAAACGCGTCACTATATGCCACTGCCAATGTACGACGGCATGGGGAACGTGAAAAACGTCTAAAACAGGAAATATGTGGTTTTAAAGTGAACAATAAATTCACATCGTTTTTTGTATAATTCCTCTTGGGATAGGAAGTATAATTTGTGTAGGCTGTTATAAAATTACATAAGGCTAATTAAGCAATTTTCTAGCTTACTTATGATAATATTAAAATAGTCAAATGATCGCACACACGCTGCATGACACGGTATATTGGCGCAGAAGTTTCAATGTAGCCTAGATTCCAATGAAATGGCCACATCATCTGTTATTAGTTATAACTAATATGCCTATATAACATACAAAAGCGGTAAAACGATAATCCTGTCAGTAAACTTCTTAGAACCTAATGTGTTTATTGTATATTTAACAAATTAGAGAAATGTTTCCCTTACATGTAAAGGGATTACAAATTAATCTCGGGGGTGCTAAAAACCTTCTCATTAAGGTAGAGTGTGTGGTACTGTATTGCTGTCTCACATGGTTGAAATTGAAAACTAAATCAGGTTTTTATCAACAAAACCAATTGTCCTAAAATAACAAACAATTGGTTGCTATGTAATCAACTAGAACCATGGAGCAACAGTTTTTGCTCTAGGTTTCTCAAGTGGTGGCCGGTCATTTTATGTAATTTGCATGTTGTTATGTTATGTTATGTTATGTTATGTTATGTTAGGTTATATATGTTACGATGTTAAATGCCTTATGTTGAACATAATTTAGCAAGATTTTCACGGTTTGGCAACAGTTAGATACATCAAATTGTGAGGGGTTAAAAAGAAACCTTTATTTTAAATGATAGGCCGATTTTTCAGATTCAGACTTTATTGATTCCATAAAAGACAATTAATTTAAGCTTACCCAGTTGTCCATATACATACAAAATACAGAATACTCACAGACAAGTGTTAGGGTTAAATGTCAGAGATACAAATCTACATAATAAGACAACATTATCAGCATTAGGTAATGCATAAATAAGAAAATCTTACATGTTACCTATCCTTTTAAAAAGAAATGACTGCTGTCAGTATATAATAGTCTGATAGCAGAAAGAATAAAGGAATTGTATCATTAGTTCTCCTATGGGGGACATTGTAAAGATGGCCGGAGAGCATTACAAAACATATTTTGGCTTCTAGTGTAGATAAAAACATTTAGAAAGTAACTGTGATAAAAAATAAAATAAAAGAAGCATGTGCAATATTTGCAGATTTGCAAACCCCTCAGCTCTGTTTGATTAAAGGTTTAATTGAATTGTGTT
This sequence comes from Forbesichthys papilliferus, assembly GCA_025399855.1. Classification (NCBI taxonomy): domain Eukaryota; kingdom Metazoa; phylum Chordata; class Actinopteri; order Percopsiformes; family Amblyopsidae; genus Forbesichthys; species Forbesichthys papilliferus. Next base: position 4,874 of record JAODOY010004071.1, read on the forward strand.
ATAAATTAGCCTATCTATAGCCTATGTAGCCTATGTCTACACTGTACAACAATAAACCTATGCTTAATAGGTTTATGAATATTTATTTCTAAAAGTAGCAATTCATTATTGTTTTACAGACATCCAATTTTTACAAAGCTGATTGGTTACACAACAAAAAAAAATGTCATGTATCATATATAAAGGCATGTCAAAAGGATTGATTGACCTTAGAATATAATAATGATTGACAAAAACATCTGGCCTACCTGCTTTTTTTTATCAATTCGTGAGATTTCTCGATTTAGGGATCAGATCATCCAGAAAACCTGTAGTTTATCAGGCAGTCAAGTCTAGTATAGCCTATTAACTGTATGTGCCCATGCGTTGCACGGCACCGTTTATGGTAACTTGGGAGGAACTTACATGGTTACCATCCGCAGAATGAAACGCGTCACTGTACTGTAATCTAAAACAACCAATGAACATAATCTAAAGAAGATATTTAACCCTTTGGGGTTTTAAAGTGAACAATAAATTCACACCGATTTTTTTAATAATCCCTCTTTTGATAGGAAGCATATTAGGACAATTACATAAGGCCAATGAAGCAATTTTCTAGCCTTATTATGTTAATAATAAGGATTACACGATGCATGAAACGGTATATTGGCGCAGAAGGTTCAATGTAGCCTAGATTCCAATGAAATGGCCACACCACCTGTTATTAGTTATAACTAATATGCCTATATAACATACAAAAGCGGTAAAACGATCATCTGGTCAGTAAACTCATTAGAACCAAATGTGTTTATTGTATATTTAACAAGTTAGAGAAATGTTTCGAATTAATTCATAAAAAATTACGAATTAATTCATAAAAAAAACATGACAGCGGTGCGGTACGTAGAAATGTTTCCGTTACACGTTTCTTTCGTTTCACGAAAGGAAACATTCGTGAAACAAAACAATTCATATTTAAAACTTATGACAGCGGTGGGATTCGAACCCACGCCCCCGAAGAGACTGGAGCCTTAATCCAGCGCCTTAGACCGCTCGGCCACGCTATCACACATGCGCATTTGTACTCTAAAATGTATTAATTGAATAATTGTATTAAACATGCGGTAAATGTATATTCTAAGACTACAGATAATTGATACAGTATGTCATTGCATAATAGGCTTAATGTATACAAATACATTTATATTATAGCGATATATATCGTCCTGAACATACAATATGGACACAAATATTTAAAGATAATGAACAAATGTTCCAGTTAAAATATTGTGCCCTCCAAAACCACTAAACTGTGTGGACCGTGGAATCATTTAAAATATACATTTTACTAAAGGTAAAGGTGGAGTCAATCATTCTGGAGAAGGAATTTTGATATTTTAACTCAATCAAAACAAAAACATCTGCCAAACTATACTTAGGCTATCCCTTTCCCCACTAAAGTCCTCAGGCAGATCCTGATCAAAGTGTTTTGGGTCCACTGTGACACCAAGTCAGAGCTGAGTCACCCTAGAAGCATGTTTGCAGTACTGGTGGTGCCTGCTGAGGAGGTCGGCTGAAGGACTTGAGCTGATTTAGGCTGTGCAGATAGTCTTCACAGTTTGGGAGGAAGACATTTAGGTATATATGCAATGGTGGGCAGGTCAATGTGAGAACAGTTATTTTGAGCATTGAGGTTGAGCATGAGAACATACTATATGCTGTATTTATGACATATAACCTTTATTATACCAGGAGATCACAATGAGGTTAGATCCTCCTTGAGAAGTGAGACCTAATAGGGTCAAATTGAAGCACCAGACAAGAATAGACCTGTCTGCTATTGAGCGGCAACATTAGAAATGACAAAATATATATTATATTATATTATATTATATTATATTATATTATATATCAGGCATAAATAAATCAAATATTTGCCTGGAATAATCATATTGAAAATGTTGTAGCCTACACATTGAGGCATAACCTATGCTGGATAAGACACAGCGGTGTGACCTGATGTTAGAATTAGTGACATACCTCAGGGCTAAGTAAGAGAAACATGCAGGGACTAGAGTATACCAACAGGCAATCTGGGTAAGAAATAGGAAAGCAACAAAGAGTTTTCTTAAAGCCATGGATAAGCAGGAATTATACATAAAGCCTAGTGTGAATTTAATTTCTGCAAGATAGGTAATAGCCTATCATGGCGTTTTAGTCGTCTGAAGAAGGAGGTGCTGTGGGAGGTGCTGCGGGAGTATAGGGTATGGGGGTCACTTTTAAGGGCAATCCAATCCCTGTATGTTCCAAGAGAGGGCTGTGTACGGATTCTCTGCAGTATGTTTTATGTGGGAGTTGGTCTCCACCAGGGCTGCGCTTTGTCACCAATCCTGTTTGTGATATTCATGGACAGGATATCGAATATATCGGAGATCTCATCGCTGCTTTTTGCAGATGATGTGGTCCTGATTGGCCGGAGAATAGGAGCAGTGGGAGCGGTATTGCAATCACTTTACCGCACCGTTTTGATGAAAAGAGAGCTGAGCTGGAAGGCAAAGCTCTCGATCTACCGGGAAATTTTCATCCATACCTCCACCTATGGTCATGAAGGTTGGGTCATGACCAAAAGAACTAGAACATGGGTACAAATGGCCAAAATTGTTTTTCTCAGGCAGGTGGCTGGAGTCTCCCTTAGAGATAGGGTGTGTGCTTGGAAAAGGGACGTTTGGGGTCCACTGCTGGAGCTGCTGCCCCCGCGACCCGCGTACTTCCTGTGCAGGGAATTCTTGTGATGAGATTTGACTATAGAGTACAGTTAAGTTAAAATATGTCAGCAGTCCATGCATGTACTTATACATCAAGTTGTAAACTATCTCAGGCTAGTACTGTAACATTGTGGCACACTAGTGTGTGTTTTCGTCTATTAAAAAAGATGACCTAAAATTAAAACACAGCTTTAGTGCCTAATTCAATTTATATTATTCGAATTCTGTTTTATAAATAAATATGCAGCAAAAAGCAGTAACTGAAATTAGCGGCTATAGATGAATTAGCTAGTACTTCAAACTTCAACCATATAAGCGGATGAAGATGGATGGATTGTGATTATAATGTAGGCTTTTGTCAAACCAAATTCCATTTGTATAAAATTGAATTGAAACACAATCAAGAGTATTGATTAATTGAGTAGGAACCTCAAAAGAAAACAAATGAATACTTAAACTATGAGACTAACGTTTTTCAGTGGCAAGCAGGGCCAACCAACAGTCTGTATGAATGTACTACGTACTGTCGTACGTAGACCAGACCTCTGGTTCACATATTGATTCAGGGAGATGTTACTTACAAGCTAAGCAAAAAACAACAACAAGGGCCTAAATATAAAACAACATTTCAAGCTGCACTGACATTTTACCTTTGTTAAATTGTAGACTGTATATCTTCCTTTCCTCAATTCCATGTTCACAATGATTTGGATGAAATACAAATACAAATACAAATGTTCCAGGTTTTCAAAGCCCTCAACAATTACCAATGTAATTTGAGAATGACAAGAGGTTAATGGAGGTTAAAAAGCAAAACAATGTCTAAAGGGTTATTTTATCCTATCCATTGTACATTGTGGACTTACTTAGGTAGGAAAGCTATTCACTAGGAGTGACCAATAGTTGAATAAGGTTTCTATGAGAGAGAACAATAGCCTTACCCAAGGACATTGAAGAGGAGGTAAGCCTGCTTTATTGCCTTCCTCAGAAGAGTGGCCTCATACAGTATGCTTTGTGGACATGGGAGTCATCAAAGGTCAACCACATTATGTTCATTGTAAACATCAATGACTGTATGTAGAGCTGTTGGACACAGAAGATGAATGAAATGTATGTAAATATTATCTTCAAGTCAAATGTAAATACATAACATTACCTCCATTGATGCTGCTAAAGTTTGAAAATTCCTGATTAGACGTTTTTCCCACCGAGATCATTCTGTAAAGAAACATGAGATATATTCAGCATGACAAAACACAGATATCTCAAAATAAAAACTGAGGTATCTCAATATTTTCTACATCTCTTTTCTCTCCTTATAATGCTGTGACATGCGGTCCTTTCCCTGTGCTACAGTGTGTGTCCTTCTGCCCACAAAGTGTCTTCTGACATTAGTCCACCTGGGGCATCATGATGGCCTGTAACAGGAGAGAACCCCTAACCGGTCAACCATGTCTGGTTCCACCTTGTCCAGACTCCTTAAGACCTCCTCCATTCGTCCTCTATGATTCTGATTTCTGACCATGATTTTCCTCTCCCTAGAGTTGTTTTTCCCTTAATGCTGGAAGTGAGTAATTTCAAGTACTTCCTGTGCAGGGAATTCTTGTGATGAGATTTGACTATAGAGTACAGTTAAGTTAAAATATGTCAGCAGTCCATGCATGTACTTATACATCAAGTTGTAAACTATCTCAGGCTAGTACTGTAACATTGTGGCACACTAGTGTGTGTTTTCGTCTATTAAAAAAGATGACCTAAAATTAAAACACAGCTTTAGTGCCTAATTCAATTTATATTATTCGAATTCTGTTTTATAAATAAATATGCAGCAAAAAACAGTAACTGAAATTAGCGGCTATAGATCAATTAGCTAGTACTTCAAACTTTAAATGTCTTAAATGGAAAACAATCCCATCAGGTAAAAGTCTGAAATATTAAACTGTATAGAATGTAATCGAAAATGGTGCCTGCCTTTCGCGGAGGATACTGGGATGGTGTGCGGCAGATACCAGTCCGGTCTAATTACACCGATTCAACTCAATGATACATCCAAATCTAAATTAAGTGTGACGACAGAGGTCGCTGTTGCTCATCTTAACCATTATTTAGATCTGGACAATATAAAACATGGTCAAACATTTATCAAGTGAATGCAATATACGACACACATTACGTTGATAAAAAAAACTTTATTTAGATCTGCAACAACGATATGGAAAGATACGAGAGTACATTACCGATATTTTCCATATTATAGAATCGTGTAATGTCTATATTTTATTTTTGTGTGACCGTATGTCTTGATCTTTTAATCATATTTTAATATGATATACAGTATATCAATGATGAAATAATTAAGAATATTGCCTACAATTGCCTTATTGTGGGTATAACAAAAAATCTATCACATTCAGACATGTTCAAAATGACTACAGATTGAGCAAATATTCATCTTGACCATTCCACCATAGCATTATGACATTTCACACATGCTCAGGATTATTCACAGCTAAAAAAAAAGTATGTTATGTCTGGATGCCAATCTATAATATATATTTTATTTATATTTATCATTTGCATGAAGGTGTAGTTGTAGATTTCAGATGGTGAAATGAATTCATAAGTACACAGGTCACCTTTAGGTTTTTAACGTTATCTTAAATTGAAACGAATAACTAAATTATCATGTCTTAATTTTGCCATGACAATTTATATAATTAAACAATCAGGTCTAAATAATCAAATATTCAAACTGGGAATGACTCATTTAAAAACCGCATTTTAAACATGTTGTAGATTTTGTATTTAATCCTCTAGCATCTTACCTGGCTGCACATAACAGATAAGGCTGCTGCATTATATACACATACATGTACTGTATATGCTGTATACCCTAACGGCCACAGCCGCCCCTCTCATCCTCACACCCAGACCTTTCCCTTCCCAGTGTTCTGAGAGTTCCCGCGGGCCCCGCAGCACCCGGTGCCCAGGCCTCGGTGCTGTGTGGCGGGCAGGTTCTTGTAGACCGCCCGGCTGTAAGGGATGAAGCAGAGGCCCAGCTGGAGGTGTCGGGCCAGGCGGCAGTAGGCTGCCAGAGCCAGCACCAGCAGGGGGGTGAGCAGCAGGAAGCCCACCACCAGTAGAGCCACGCAACCTCCGTCGGTCAGCAGGTCCGAACAGTAGCGGGACGTCCCGTGGGGTCGGACCTTGCACAGGAGATATGGATACATGTTCAGAGTCACAATATTCACTATTGCAATATCTTTCAATAACTCAACATGTACGGTATGTGGTATTTATGGTTATTGATAATGGTCTTGTTGCTGGTTATTCATAGTCATCATTTAGAATTAGACAGTTGTAGGTACACTTGTAGATTAGATTAAGGTGGAAAGTGAAGTACAAATACAAATATGTATGATGTATGATGGTGAGCATGCTCATGCCTTCTTCATGTAGTACCTAATGACAGCATAGTACTAATACTAGCTAACAGTTGTTCTAATGTAGAGTATATGCAAAATATATATA
>JAODOY010004072.1:0-11151 GCA_025399855.1 Forbesichthys papilliferus
CCGCCCCTCTCTCCCTTCCCCGCTCCACATTTCATCTTCCATCTTCTCAGCCTACCCGCTGTCAGGTCTCCTCCTTTGAAACCCTCGTAGGAAGCAGAGACTCACGGAGAGCGACACAGAGAAGCGTGATTCTGCTCTGTGCGTCTTATGTAATTGAGCGGATCAGCGGCGCGCGGCCTTTGTGACTGGCGTCAAGTCGACAAGCCGGGGACTCGGCTTCACAACTCACACCCCGACGCTTCCCTGTATGCAATGCCACCGCTTATCGCTGGTCTTCCTTTTATCAAACGCATGCTGGCTTAATCTCCCCCCTCCTTGTGTAGCTATTGTGAGGCTAATTTAAGCTCAGAGAAGCAATGTGTGTGTGTTCCTCAAAGCTGCCATGATTCCACATCCCCACAGGGATAATTAAAGTTTCATCTAAGAAGGGCGCATAACATACATACTATAAAATGCGCGGGTCCTAGCCATCTATACATTTGTACATCGTAAATAACAATGAATCATCGCCATGGTATTTCTTTATGATTGTATGTTAAGCATTCGTGTTTTATAGATCTGTATATAAAATGGAAGATAGATGCAACATACTTGGCAAGGTCGTAATGCATATAGCATGCATGGCCATGCGAGAAATACAAATTGATGAAACCCTATAATGTTGTTGTTATAAAGTGCCAAATCCTAAAGAAAAAGTTAGAAAAGTAAACAAGTTTGTTATTCTCTCCCTATTAGAATTAAATTAAATAATTAAGCGGCGGGCTGTCAGATTGTTACTGTCACAGGAAAATACTAAATCATTATTTAAATTGTGCTCCTGCATACAGTACTATGATTTAGACTTTTTTTTGAAATACCGGTGAAAATCAAACCCAATCAGTATTTCTCGGTAGTGATTTACTCTCTCCCGTTGTTATTTTCCCCTTTTATTACTAAAGGCTTTGCTTAGCGTATAAAGCATGTCAAGGTAAAAAGCATAGTAGATAGAGGGGCAGAGTATTAAACAGTTTGGTTGAATGTCCCAATAAGATGTTCAGGATGCATCAGACTCCCTTATGCTACTGGGAATGGCTTCATACCAAAACCTCCTAAAACAAATTGCTTCGAGCGTCCCCCCCGGCTCAGCCATCTACTGGATGCTACACGTGCTACACACTTAAACAACCCAGTGAACAAAATCTCCTCAAAATCTCCTTCATGTGTGCGTGAAAAGAACTTTACAACATATCACATGTGAGAGAGTTTATAAGAAGCACAGAAGACAGAAAGAAAGAATTCAAAGACATTGTGTTCGTTATTCATGTCTGATTGATATCCATGCCTCCTTGTTGAAGTTGAGCTGTGCTAAATCTAAATCAAATCAAAAGCCTTTAGATATGACTGGAGCCATAAACCTGTCACATTTAGCCTGGCTAACTGTGTAATCCGGTTTCCCCACAGATATTAGCATACATCTAAACCTGGCGGGTGTTCTCAGAGACCAACCTAAACGTACCAGCACCGCGATGATTCATCATAACCCTTATCTGCCTGAGATGTCGAGCACTTGTCAGCTCGGCTGGCCAAATGGCTGAGTATAATGTATGTCTGGCCACCCTACACTGATATGAGCGCACCAACCAGGGGCCACAGTGGTGCAGTGAGTAGAGGGGGGCAACAGGTGATCACTGCTTCGGTTCCGGCCAACTCCTCACCAAGTGTCGAGGTGTCCTTGAGCAAGACACGTCACCCTAACTGCTCCCAGTGGTTGGTTTCATCTTGCATGGCAGCAATCACCATCAGTGTGTGAATGGGTCAATGTGAGGCTATATATATTACAGCGCTTTGAGTGGCCGGAAGGTTGGAAAAGCGCTATATAAATGCAGTCCATTTACCATTGCAGAAGTTGGTTACATATGACCACATATACAGCATAATATTATTGACATGCTCCTTCCTATGCTTTAAAATGTATATCCATAATCCCACAGTCTATTACAAATGCTTTACCATATGCAGTCATGGTCAATATTTAGAAAAATGGTAAACTGGGATCTTGTGTGTGTATAAAAGTGATGGTTCTTTTGAAACAAGGGTTTCCCAAGATACTGTAGCGAAACAATCCTATATTGCTGAGAGCAAAATGCTCAAATCATATTTCCTAATTATTTCTGAGTGTCCCTTAGATTCAACACACAAAAAAGCATTCTGCACTAAAATTAACTCGAGACACTGAAGCACATCAAGGAAAAAGAGGTTTCTAATTAGCAATCAATTCGTTGTAGCCCAAGTGGTAACGCAGACAAGCTAGATAGCGACACACTCATTTTCCATTGCTAGCACACAACAAAAGGTTTACTGATGGGAAATCAACACCAATGGCCGCAATCATCAATTGTTGAGGGCCACAGGCCCTACATTTAAGGTAGTCTATTAATAAGAGAAAAAGAAGGTTCCATTGTCAAAGTGATATAAATAATAGGGTCCACACTCGGCCATGCATTCTTAAGACACATTAAAATCATGCATGAGTTAACATTATCCTATCTAATACAGTCATTCTTTTCCACATATTTGCCAATTACCAATGAACCCAGAAACAGTCTTCGGAAGCTTTAACATACTGTTAACTGGAATCCTGTACACATCTGTGTGTATGTGCACAAACATACACACACCTAAAATGCTATGTCACTCCAGCATTGCTACAGCTGTCTCAGTGGAGTCTGGAGCCAAAACCACAAAGTCGGAAAATCCTACTTTGGATCCGAGCTAGCACTGCATTAGCAGAACCTTGATGTGTTACTAGCCTTGGGGCCCAGAGAAGGATGGAGGGCGTTGCTTTTGAATGAAACGCTTTAACAAGCCTTATCAGAGACAGGACTGTGAGTGTGTGTCTCTGTGTGTGTGTGGGGCAGGGTGAAGGCGCATATGCAAAATAACGGTGAAAAGAGCAGAGTGACTCAGCGGATTCTTGTCCTGTCTGAATTAAAGTCTCAAATCAAACCAAACATGGGGTGGGTGTAGGGGGGGGGGGGGCAACAAAGCAAGACAGCCCACAAATGTGAATCACAGTTTAAAATGTGTTTTTTTTTTTTAGCATAGATGATGCTCAGCTCGTTCACCGGCAGGTGGATTCGTGTCTGGGATGGAACCTAGAGGACCTTTCACAGAGAGAGATCTGTGGAGTTTCAGCTCCCGTGTCCATTCATGCCCTTGAACACAACCCCGTTACAAACCTCAAGACTCTATGCTCTGGCTTGGGGTGTCACTGCAATATCTATGGCCTTCATATAGGGCCCCAGAAAAAGTAATACCTGCCTACACAAATATATCGCAGGCTGAAAGAAGATGAAATAAGAGTTTCCAAACTGCCTTCACCTGGTTGCCCATGGTTTACTGTGCGATTAGTAACCTTAAAGGCCTGCCCACACAGCAAGCAGTCATGGAAAGTTCTAGATAAACGTCTCGTTAAGCTCCATGTCCCCCCGGTGAAGGGGTTGGGGGAGGGGCAGAGAGAGACTGCGAGCTGGCCAATCTATTTTTGGGGAGGCTTGCCTGTCTGGACGCTTCACTTGCTGTTCGGAGCCACTCCGAGAAGTGTTTTGATTTTCCGTAGCTGCCCGTTTCCCTAAAATGCTTGGGCAAGCAGCAGGCACATTTCATTGCACACACACACGCGCGCGCGCGTACGTGCACAAGCACACGCCAAAAGAAATGCAAGCGTGGGAGGACACATTCACGCTCCCATTTGCTCAATAAAAAAACAAGCTAGCGTGCATATACAATATATTGCATGTGTCTGCTTTGCTAGTTAAATAATGCATGCATGATATCCCTTTTCAATGACACACGCACACACACAATTCAAGTCTCCATACTTTAGAGCTCTTAATACTTTTCCATTATCAGTGTAGCCGTTAGCAAAATGTTGCTAAGCGCCCGCAATACAAATGTATTTACACTGTCTATTACGTCCGCCTAAAGAATATGGTATTTTCTCCAAAACAGGTGAGGTCCAAATTGCTCATGAATAAGTGTAGCTGACCATAAAACACATAAAAGGGGAAGTTGGTGGCTTTCGGGCAAATTCGTATTAATTTAATGTATTGTTTTATTCTTTTCTTTCCCCCCCTCCTCTCTATTGCATTGAGTTTTGATTAAAATGAATCCATCTGAATCTGTATCCGGCATAATAGGCTTTTCATAATGAGGCTAGGCCACGTTTTCCTGCCGTGACCTTGGGCACAAAGAATGGTGCTTCCCTGGAGGCGGACCCTTTTTCCCCGCCGTTAGTGTTTTAGAATAATGAAGCGCGCTTAATTATGGGGTGTTAGCGTGAAACAATGAATGATCATCAATTAAAACGGAAAGGAAGGCGAGGGAACAAATGACCTCTGTAACCCTTGGTAACGTAGACAAACGCGTGCACACACACACACAATGCCACTTCTCCAATGCAATTAAGCAAATGTTCGGTCCCAAGAGGATATACCAAAACAAGGTTGTGATGATAAGCCATGACTTCACGGCGTAGACACCCCCTGGCTGAATGAGTGAAACACACACACCCTACAGCTCTCTATCGGACTTCGGGGACAGGACATCCATACACACACACGTAACACATGCAACCAGGTCATTTAACTTAATAAGGGTGGGTCACAAATATACAGTACATACAATATTCCGCATAGTAAGCATGTTGTATGCATGCATATACATATGAGTGGGAGGGAAAGTTATATATGCTTGCTCATGTGTGTGTGTGTGTGTGTGTGCGTGCGTGCATGTGGGTGAGGCAATTGGCAGGGTGCATGGTTCCTTTCATTGGCCTTGATCAGCATGCAGCCAGAGTAGCGATTGAATACAGAGACTGCAGGACCGGGTGCAGCCTTTAATCTCCTCCCCCCCCCCTTCAGCTTGGCCTCAGCTGCTCCATAAAGACACACACATCCCCGTTCACACTCTTTTGCCAGTATCCTCGACTCTGCTCTCTCTCTCTCTCTCTCACCAACACCTCTCTTGTAATTTTGCCAGGGCCCTGCTCTGTTGTCTGCCTGTCTGTCAATCATTTCTATATTGATCTGTCTCTATGTTTGAACTGTTTCCCCTCTCTCGTCATCTCTCTCTCTCTCTCGCTCTCTCTCGCTCTCTCTCGCTCTCTGTTTCTCTCCCATCTGTGGGATATCCTCGGTTGCCCTGTTGCAGCGGGGGACTCATTTTTTTTCCATCCGCTTTTTCATTTCCTCCCGTTAAAGACGACACGCTGAAAGCGCGTGTCGACCCGCCGGAGTTGAGACGAGACCTTAGGAAATGTGAAGGGGTGCCAGGGGACTCGAGCAAACACGAGAAAAAACAAGCAGACTGTCGAAGCGCATGTACACACACACACACACACACACACACACACACAAACACAAACATGTATCATCCCATAGGGCAATAACGCCACTCCAATCATGCCAGGTGTGTGTTATTGTTTTGGCAAAATAGATAGATGAAGTACCAGGTAAAAATACAGAGCACGATAAAGCACAATATTCTCTCTGCCAGGCCGCCAGTCTATCTTTAACACCCTCTTTGCCATTCCCTTCTTCGTTTTCCATGCAGTTGCCTGCGTTCCCGAGACACACTCCAGAAGGGAGCGGAAGTGAAGTGTCGGAAACAAAAGATCTCTTCGTACTGTAATCAACGCAAGCCGCCACCGGCAGTTGACTGACAACTAGGGAAAGCACTAGGCACACAGCTCATCTATGGGATGATTATGCCAGTGACGTTTAACCGCTAAAACCACGTCAGACTAATATTAAACAGCGGCCGTATAAATAAATGACACCACTGCACATTGTTAAAAAATGCAATAGTATAAATATGCTGTAAATGCTAAAAAATATCGACAAATTATCTAAATATAGATCTATATATTCTTGTAAATAGAAAATAAAATAATAATAAAGAGAGATCTGAGAGAATACTGCAGTGGTTTCTGAGTTCTTTCCACGGATATACAGTATATCTATACATATAGTTTATTTAGTTGGTTCATTGTAAGTAAAACACCATTCAGGACTATTGTTCCCTCCGTTTTTCTGTTAATTTCAAAAGTTCCAAAGATAAATAACTTGGTGTGAGATTGATAGCTGCCTCCGGGGAATGCTTGGATGGCGAGGTTGTCAGACTCAGGGACACCCTGTCAGACAGTCACTTTTTCAGTTGTCACACACACACACACACACACACACACACACACACACACACACACACACACACTGTGGTGTGTAGACGCCATGTGCTCCATGGCAGGTGCAGGTATGAGCTCTAAAATGAAAGGAATCTGAAAGGAATCTGTCTGATTAATGTTTTTATTTTTGGGTTACTTGTTTACATGTTATCTAATCAGGTCTGGTGTTTACATGCGCCGTTGCATCTTATCGGAATAGATGTTAAACATGCGCACATTGTCTAGCTTGGTAATGTAATGTGTCCCACTAGCAAAAAGGCTAAAACGTCTAGCTTCTAGTTGTAGACACGTCGGGAGAGTGAGGCTATTTATGTGACTGGTGACCAGGTAAAGGAACATTACTAGCTCCCATTTGCTTATTTGCGTGTGTCGCAATGGTTTTGTCCAGACTTTGTACAGTGGCTGGGCTGAATAGCCTATACCTGCCTCATACAAAACAATAGTAGCGTAAGATGGGGCATGTGTAGAACTACCCCTCTGCTTCAGAATGATATGTCAGTCGGGTTGGCCGTTTCTCTTCCGATTGAGGTGTTAATATGGAGCGTTTTCTTTGAGGTTGGGCTTTTAATCAAATTCCAATTGGAATAATAGGGTCCATGTAGACGCAGCTATTGGTTTAAGCTATACATGTACCACTATGTAAGTAAATACATAAATACAGCATATAAACACGATAGTAATGCATACAATAATGGCAACGTTTAAATTCTTTGTGTTGCTATATTGGTTGAGGTTACCAATAACCTATATATACAGTTTATTGCCCGTTTTAAAACTACAAACATCTAGACAAATCCTGGAAGGTGACCAAGAAGGTAATTTAAAACCTCTTTAAACATTCAGTGATAAACCTGTAGGGGATAACTGTCTTATTAGAATGTAATTATCGTCTGAACCACATGATCTTAGTATAAACTGTGATTTCTTCTGAGATACTGTATACCACATATGTTGGGTGGTAAAAGAGAACAGCAAGTATGTGAAGCATGACAAAAAACAAAAACACATGGCACGTTAAGCATCAATAAGGAAGTGGCCGTGCTAATAGTGGAATTTCCCCAAGGCGTTTTTTGTTCACGCAGCATGTATAATTAGGATACTGTGCAGTCACTGTAATCCTTGTAAGCCCAGCCATTTTGTTTAGCTACGCTTGAATCATCAGGTTTTCTGTGAGGCAGTCATTTATCAATACAGAGTATATGACGTAACACTGCCTGGTATTACATTATAGCCCAGAGCGAGCACAAACATTGCAGACGCCACGTTGGTTTTTATGTATACATTATAACCAATGCAAATTGGGAGACGCCTCCATGAAGCTCAAACGCACAAAGCTCTGCACTTTTTAACCTGAAAGAGGTTTGTCTGTATTTGTTTTCATATAATATCTTAGATGTCCAATACATGCATATTAAGATGGAACTGTGACATTTAATACTGGGTTAATGTCTTCAATGAAGGTACCAGAAATACTTTCTACCTCCAATAGAATGAACAGATCCCGTAAAACAGTTCTCACTCACCTGAATTAAAGCTTTATATTGTAATTTAGTGAACAAATGATATTGAACTCAAAGGTCCTTGATGTCAGCCAATAAAAATACTTGCAGTTTTGAATTTAGTATTGACTGTGAAAAGGTGCTAGTGTTGCATCTCTAATTTGTCATTTATTGTTGTAACCTTGATGAATGAGTGCTTTCTCCACAAAATAAACCTTTCATAAGTTGTTACCCGGCTCATTTTTCACTTTCGACTAACTGCCCCTGGACAAGTTTTGGAAAATGTCAAGAGATAAATGTTAAAAAGCACCCAAATGTAGTCGTCTGTGTACCAACGTTGCATCCACATAACTCTCCTCTAAAACTCCCCACCCACCGCTATAAAAAACAACAACAACCAAACAACAAAAACAAGCACATTAAAATACTTATATTTCACTATTACAGCGAAAGAAGCTGTTTGACCAGACACATGCTCATGAATATTTAGGCGAAGGCGTTATGAATATGCATTAGTGTGGCGAGGCAGTGCCATCAGCGGTGAGATTTATGAGCCAGTATGTGCGGGAGGTAATAGTACCGCCAGAGCATTGCTATGACAGTTGCACGTGCACACACACACTGTATGCTTGGATGCACTTTTATTTTTACAAAGGAGTGTGAATTTGCTTGTTGAAACATTAAAACACACAGACACTCATTTGACTCCTAAAACCTTAATAATAAAAATATGAGTTACTTAACCAAGGTTAATTATTTTTTAAAATGTAAAATAACTTGCAATACTGGAGCTTTCTCAGGTCAGTATTTGGCAATGGCCATGTTATCATGCCACCTTTCAGCCAAGCAAACAACATAAGCACTGTATTACTGAAGCCTGCTGCCAGTTTGCTTAAACACACTATCTGGTTTTGAACACCCTAACGCTGGAATATAGCGGGAAGAGGGAAGGGACAAATCAGTAAGACATTTTCCAGGGTGTGTTTGTGAGCATGCTTCCTATGGCCCCCTGGGCACACCAAGGCCGTGCTTTATCGGTGCACCACCGCGTGTATGTGTGTGTGTGTGTGTGTGTGTGCGTACACGCTTGGTTGCCTCTTAAAGTGTGCCATCTGCGATAGCGTATCGCCTGGTAGGCCAGCTAGCCCTGGTGCTACAGAGATAGCACAATCGCAGGTACGGCCACAGCTCGGCCATGTCAATGGGGAATAAACCCAAATTGAAAAGGGGTCCAGAAAGTTCCCCTGCACAAATGCAGGACCGCAGATTGTACTTGTACAGTACATTGCGTATTTAGGTTTTGTTAGATGTAACGTGTTACATTTAAAGTGTATATATTGTCAGCTTTTGCTCCAAAATGTCATAATGCTTATGTTTTTATTTCATATTATACCGTATGTGGGTTAATTAAAACAAACACAGAATTTTCATTACATAGTGATGCATTTGGGTTAGATTTAACACCTATAAATGATGTGTCACACAGCCTAAATTTGGCCAGCATCATTCATTTTCTACATTTAAAAATGCTCTGCGTGGTGTCGAAATCCTACAAAGCTTAACCGTGTGTCTGAGTCGTTCCCCTGCCAAATGACACATCATTAAACTCAATATGGCACACTGTACTTAATTCGTGGCTGAATATGCACAACATGCACTGAATTACCTGCCGTGCGAGAGGGCTTGCATGCCGACATCGACGCTTCTCAAAGCGAACCACGTCTCCGTACCTGTCACAAAAGTGACACCGTCGCTGTTGACTCCAGAGAAACAAATGCAAAACCTCACTACTCTCTAGAGAGAGAGAGAGAGAGAGAGAGAGACTGGAAGAAGGCAACCAAAAAAACTAAACAAATTGGATTGCTACCTTTCCCTGAACAGAGAATACACTGTAGCACAATAGCTAACAACTGTAACAGACCCAAAATTAAGAAAGCATTTGACTATGTACATACTCAGCGAGCACAGCCTAGCTATAGAGAAAAGGCGCCATAGACAGACTCCCAAGAGAGGACAGAATATGTGCACACTGCCCACAAAACCAGGTAGAATCAGAGTTGCATTTCTAACCACATGCAAAATATATGAACACATTAGAGCCAAATATTTCCCACAGATCACACACACACAATTAATTTGAGACAAAAACTACCATATTTATTAGGCGAAGTAGAGCTATGTGCAAACACAGCAGCTCGATTTGTGAATCGCTGCCATGAAGAAAGACTAGCCAGTGTTTCTTTCATTAATTCTACCCTTATGTAGGAATGATGTATTTATTTTCCACTGATTTTGCAATGTACAATTTTTATTCATGTATTATTTATTTCAAAATGATTTAGCAATTGTATACAGTACACCAGTCAGTGATGGGTAATTCTACCCTAATGCAATATTGTACCTTTTTATCTTTTGTTTTAATAATTTATTTGTGTTATCTCTTAGTGACTGTTCTGTAGCTATTGTATAAATACTTTTTCTACTGTAAAATGCTTTGACATTGAGCACACTGCTCTCAGCTCAATGTTAGAAATAACAAAACAATGGACATTCAAACTGTGATTTTAGCAACTTTATAAATCACCGTGTTTCTTTAATGATATATTGTATTTAATTACCACTGCTGAGACAATGTCATTTATTTAAAATAATTTTTCCCCCATTAGTAATATATGTATTATTTATTTGTGATTATAGCAACTGTATAAACCCTTATTCTATTGTAATCATTATTATATTATAAAGTACTTTGGCAATATTGTTCATTGTAACATTCATGACAATAAAGCCCATTGAAATTGAATGGAGAGAGAGAGAGAGAGAGAGAGAGAGAGTTAAGGGAAGGGAGGTGAGAGAACACGAGCGAGTGGAAAACTAATATCAGTGTCTGTCAGAACTCACCGTGACACCCAGATAATGCTTTGGATTTAATGCAATGCTTGGCGCATCTGTCATTCTCTGCCTTGACACCAGTGGATGCCCGTGATAAGTGTGTGTGTGTGCGCGTGCCTGTGTGTGTGTGTGTGTGTGTGTGCGTGCATGCGTGTATGTACACTGTGTGCGCAGTGTGTTTTAAATAGCTCACAGCTATTACAGTTAACTCCGTAACTCTTCCTTCACCCATATGTTTAACATGTCCGTCCCCTTAAGAATCCATATTTCCCATGACGACGGAGACACCGAGCAGAAAAGAAGGTCCAGTAGGCTTTAAGCATGCATGTGCATATGCGCCCCTACAACACACATTATGCCACACGCGTGTGTTGGCACCAAAGCAATAGCCAGCTGACACGCTACGACACCGTAAAATAGAAAATGTACAGTATAATAAATGATCCAACTTCAGCAGAGAGAGCAATCATCATCACGCCCCCCGCTATTGATAGCTAGCGGATGGGTCAGCTATCACTTCTCACGGAATGGGGGAGG
>JAODOY010004073.1:0-11151 GCA_025399855.1 Forbesichthys papilliferus
TGGTAAATTACTGAGGGATGGTATAAATAACTGAGTGGGTGGTGCCCCGTTTATGGATATTAATATTCATAATAATACTACTACTACTAATAATAATAATAATACATGACCCGCTACACACACCAATGTGTGTTTAGTTGTTTAAAGTAAACACAATCTTACATTTCTCAACATCATCTACAGGGATCTCAAGCATAACAATGAGAAGGGCTTTGTAAGATGCAGCATGTCCAATTGTATGTATGTGGTCATTTGGGCCAATATAAACACTGTCAGTGAATGATTTGAGTCCTCAAAAGAATTACTGCTCTATTCATATGATTCTCTAGTTTTCCAATGGTTTGAATGAAGATGAAATGTCTCTGACCATCATGATTATACATGTATTTATAAGGAATAATTACTGGAATGTGGCAATGCAAGATTGTTATGTACAGTCTTCCAAATTCAATGATTCAAAAAATGTCATAAAGTGACTGAGATAAACAAGATGGTTACAACTAACCCATGTAGTATTCCATTGAGTGTTGGGAGACAGACAGAGAGAGATGGGACAGACCATACAGACATACATAGATAGAGAGAGACAGGACAATACAGGCAGACAGAGAGAGAGACAGGACAATACAGATACAGACATAGAGAGAGAGAGAGACAGGACAATACAGACATACATAGAGAGCGAGACAGGACAATACAGAAACAGACATAGAGAGAGAGAGACAGGACAATACAGACATACATAGAGAGAGACAGGACAATGCAGAGACAGACAGGGAACATGGGAGAGGAGACACAGTAGAGACACAGGGAAGGAGAGAGATGTGTATTTGCTAATGCACGTGTGTGTGTGTGTGTGCCTACAGATGATACATAATATACTGTATCTCATGCCGTGTGTCCATCCACAGCCATGGTGGATGGACACACTCCTGCCTCCATATGGCCGGCCCACCTGCTTGGCTGTGAAGTAGGCCATGGCTGTGTCCGTGACGTGGTAGGCCTGCAGGCTGAGCTCAGACAGGTTGGGCAGGAGCTGGGAGATGGCGGCGATGGCGTCGTCCGCCACGTTGATGCAGTCGCTGACGCTTAGTGAGGTGAGGCGGGCGTTCAGGCTGGACCACAGACCCGCCTCGGTGAAGTCATTACAGCCAGACAGCTCCAGGTGCATCAGGCCCTGCATCTGCTCCAGCATCACCTGCACACAGCCGGGACACGACCCTGAGACCAGCACTCACGCACACAGACGTTTAGCCCTTAAAGGCAGGTCAGTCTTGCTTGCCAACTCTGCGGTCCTCAGCGGCGATGCCTCACACACAAATGCATTGTGAAGAAAAGCGGAGTGCTACACCTTTGTTGATGTAAGAGGTGTTCGCCACTTTGTTTATGTTCCTATTTACGGAGCTGTGTAGAAGTATCAGATTATTTCTTCAACACGCACAGAGAACGGTAAGCATTCGAAGGAGATATTTGTTGAATTTGACAAAAAGTGTATTAGCTTATATTTAGCTTGCAATAGCTGACTATACTTTTAAGACTTTGAGTCTCACGCCTGCCCAAAGATGCTCCATGAGTGGACAGCTTATTGCATCTTTGTCCAGAATGATAATGATGACTTCCAGACTTCTAGTCTAGGCCAGAGCCATGGAAAGAGAGAGTCGTGCCAACAGAAGTTCAATATTTTTGAATAGATATATACAGATATATAACTTTTTGGTAATTACTGGTGAATAAATGCATCGATTTACATTTTAAATTGAATTTATAGGGTACATTTACACATACACTGTATACACCGTATATATTTTATAGGGTATTTGCGGCTAATTCCAGGAACTGTTTTGAGGTTCCATGATCTGCCATTGCTGTGAAAAAAAAGTCCATTCAAGTGAACAGAATTGACGCAACTCTTTACACGGCTCTGGTCTAGGATAACCTAGATTAGAGTATCATAGAAGTTAGCTGAGCTATTCCACCAGAGCTCCACTTGTCTGTGGTGTGGTGTTGTCCAGATACTGTTTTTATTTATGTCTAGTCAGGGGCTATAACTGTACCCCCACTGCATTAGAAATGTATGTATGTATGTATGTATGTATGTATGTAATGTATGTTTTTAAACATTGACATACTCCAGTAAAACACTACTGCTGCCTTTGTTCCCTGAAACACACTCTCACTGGCAACAACACTGGCTTTCTCCATGGCAACCGCCTGCATCTCCCAGAATAGCAGCCTAGCAGGTACAGTATGAAGACAATTGTGGGATCTTTACACGCCTCTGAATAACACTTGAATTCAGTGTTATGATAAGCTAAATGATAGATAATAGATCAAAGTATATGGAACAGCTTGTCTGTTATAATGAAATTATGGATGAATTAATTCAAATTCTAAATAATGAAAATTTGAATTAATATTATTTTTCATACTTGGTAACATGTTCCATCAATATCCAAGGCATATTTCTGGTACAATTTAGAACATGTTCACTGAAAAGTGACTAGACCATATAATTCTATAGGGGGACACAGGACCCTCTTAACACCCCCGCCCCGAGCCTCACCTCCAGCCCAGCGTCAGTGATGGTGGACCTCTTGAGGCTGACGGAGCGCACGCCCTTCTTGGACAGCGGGTAGTTGTCGATGAACTCGCAGATGTCCAGGTCGGACACGCCTACCAGACAGAACCCCTGGAAGCCGCGCAGCGCAAAGGCCTGCAGGCTGACGAACTCCTTCTCCCCGCTGGGCAGCATGGCGTACAGCTCCTTGGCGTGCAGGATGGGCGTCACCCCCTCCCAGAACTTGGGCTGGTACAGGACCTTGCGCCACATCTTGCACACCTGGGCCAGGACGCACTTCTCTGCCGTGGTGAAGTACCAGAGCAGCCGGTTCAGCAGCTTCTCGTCCAGGACCAGCTGGCGCTCCAGGAGGAGGGGCTTGGGCAGGCTGAGGGGGGGCATCTGGCGCAGAGAAGACTTGAGACCCACCAGGGGCTTGCCCCCGACGTCCAGCTCCGAGCCCAGGATGGAGGCAGCGGAGTGGGGCATGCTGAGGGCTTCCAGGTGGTGGTGGTGGTGGTACGGCAGGGAGGACGGGGGCGGGGGCAGGATGGAGGGCACAGAGGAGGACTGGCACAGGCGGTTCTTGGCGGCTGGGGTGCCCTTGGTGATGCTGGCGCTGCCCAGGCCATTGGGCTGGCTGGGCGGCAGCTTGACCAGACCATTACGAGTCACGCACGGAGACTTGAGCTCGCTCGGTGTCGACATGTTCAACATGGGAACCTGGCTGGGGGAAGGGGGGGTGGTGGTGGTTGTGGAAGATAGAGAGCAGACGTTCAACCAAAGTTGAACAACAAAACAACCAAAACATATATCATTGTTACTGTGAATCATAATGGAATACACACTGTATAATTGAGAGAGAGAGAGAGAGAGAAAGAGAGAGAGAGAGAGAGAGAGAGAAACAGAGGGTAGAGATTACTATAAATGTAGGGGAAACATGATACTTAATAGAATAGTTCATGTATTTATTTCAAAAGTGCTTTATTCTATTATGCCATTTTCATCTTATATATTCTGTTATGTATTCTATTTTAAAGACACGTGGCCATTTCAAACTGCTCTTGCCATTTAATTAGGCCCTACATTGCATATGATAGATAGATAGATAGTTAGATATAGATAGATAGATAGATACACACACACACACACACATATATACAGTAACTAATGTATGCAACATAAATACGATAATCTTCCAAATTCTGCAAACGGACATTGTAACATTTCATGTTATACTGTAGCCTATGATTTAAAAGGTTTTTGTAGACGGTTCCTTAGTAGGATGGCCAGCAGAAAACAAATGCAGTCTACCTGCATGGCTTCTTCCACACCTTCACCACAAGATCTTGACAAGAGTGACACTACAGCCTACTGTACTGTGTGATTGTTACAGCCTAACAGCCTTCCCCACTGTGTCCTGCCTGCAATCTGCATATCCTGTTTATAACCTGTATTATATAGACTATAGCAAGGATTATGTGTACAGTATATACAGTATAGCCTACCTATAAAAGTACCTACTGTATGTTAGGCTGTATGTTATAAAATAATATAGGTTATTTTATAACATACATGACAGACTATGATAGTCTATTGGTCTACAGATTGTTTTTACCGCCCTGCATGTTTTAGATGTCTCCCTGCTCCAACACACCTGATTCAAATGAATGGCTCGTTATATTGAGTATTAACGACACATTCATTTGAGTACAATAATATGAGTTAAAGCTAAGCTCCTTGATTGCATGGTAGCAGCCCCAGATTCCCAAATGTCTCTGCCAGCTCACTGTTTGAGACACAGCTGCCCATGACAGTGTGAGCAGCTGCTTTCAGCCACAAGGGAAAGGACAACTGTGCCCATTTACAATGTGTTGTTGTTAGCTAGGCAGTACCTAGTATGAGTACCACAATAAATAGTGTAGGCAGACAGACATGTAGCCTGTGTCTGCAGGTGTCAATGTATTAAGCTCTCTGAACATGGTGTTCTTCTGGAGAATAGCGAAAAGGTTGGGCAAAAGATAGGAGTGCAAAAAAGTTGCACTTTCAAGTGCATTAATATAGCTGTCTGTCTCTGTCTGTCTGTCTGTCTGTCTGTCTGTCTGTCTGTCTGTCTGTCTGGAGAGCAAGATACAAGGTAAACAGAGGGAGGGAAAAGTACTTTTAAATTCAGCACCAAGGACAGCAGCCAAAGATTGGGGCTTGTATGGACTCTTGTGATCCATGACCAATTGTAGCTTTAAGGTTTAGGCTGTAAGGGAAACATGGGTTTGTTGTGCCCCTTGAAACTGATTACAGGCTGTTAACTCAAGTTGAGCTATGTGTGAGCCAGTTATCTAGCTGACTGGAGAGATGAACTGACATGGTGTTAGCATCTTGATGCTAACAGTGCCAATGGTCAACAGGATGGGGTTCACTGATTCATTCATGAACCCTTTCATTATTCCAGCTTATGGCATAGCTTGCTATCATATTATAATTAATTTATATTAGTTTATATAAATATAGCAATGTTTCGTTATATTATTGTCTAATCAACAATTGACATCAAGGCCATGTTGAAGGCTGAGGGTGGAGTGTGACATGTATTAAGGCCATGTTCTGCCTTGTGATCTAATCCTCAGATCACCATCTCCTGTTGGCCAATCAATGGTGAGCTAACCTAAAATGAAAACATCAAGGGCACATCCACTTATCGCCATGCCCACCATACAAGCTATTAATAACGACGTCGGTTGAGAAGGTTAGTGCGGCAATATCTGCAGTTTTATCAGAAATGCAGTGTATAATCTCATTGAAAAAGAACAGACACCAGCACTGAAAACTTTTCTCCTTGGAGAGCTAATCGAACACCTTATTCTGCTACTGTAGCCATTCTTAGAGATCTCCTTATCTACCCCCATTGTACTAAATATAACTATGTTAGAGAAAGTACTTTTTACATAAAGATGTACTTTCATGTAAATGCTAATGTCATAAACAGACATTTTGCCCATGCTCTGTTGATAAGTACTGCGTGTTGGTTTACATTATTACACCAGTTTCCATCTGCTACATGTCATTGAGTGACATGTATTAACACTGCCTTCAAACGGTTTTGTAGCTTTAAGGTTTAGGCTGTAAGGGAAACATGGGTTTGTTGTGCCCCTTGAAACTGATTACAGGCAAAACAAACGGTTTTGAATTGAGACTGTGGAATCAAACTGGAGCTTGCAATGCAGCTTTGGATGGTATCCCAAGGCTAGTACAAGAGCTGGGCGATATGGACCAAAAATAATATCTTTATATATTTAGGTTGAATACCGATACACAATATTTATCGGTATTTTCTATAAAGTGAGATAAATCTTCAGGTATATAGAAAAAACAGGAAACCCGACAGAAATGTGACATTTTTTATTTTTAGCAACATTAATTGACATATGTGAGCTTTCTCTGGTGTCTCCGCCCCTTTGACACTCTGAATGCACTAAATCACTCACTCTTGACTCCACTCCTCAGGCCAAGTGCAGGCATGGAGGGAGAGATGAACAAATCAAAAAAGTAATGAATAAATGCATAATATAACTATATCGATATAAACGATATTGCCTAATTTTATATCTCTTTTGAAAACATTTCAATATACCGATATATCGCCCAGCCCTAGCTCGCACCTGTCTATTCTATGATATGTATAAAGACAAACTAAAATGAGAACGTCAATATTACCTAAGTTGTATGACAATATGGTCATCTGAGTAAAACTGCACATGCCCACACACAATGTAACACCTGTACATACAGTACACCTGCCATCTAGATCAATGATCTAGAATCTGACGTTGTCCCTGGACTAGTGCCTAAAAACACTGAAGGGGTGGCAGTCAGCCAAGCCCCCCCATCCTCACGCCATCCCAGCCTTCCATTTTGTCTAAACGTGCGATGACAGCAACCCTGGGTGAGCTGAGCCACAGCTTGACATGAAGTATACACAGGTTATCCTTGTTACGTTGTGGGCCAGTTCAGACAAACAGGTATTTGCTTGTTCACGTGTAGTTCTCAGTGCCTCTTTCCAGTCGAAGTCCAAGTAATAGCCAATCCCATACCAATTCTTCTCCAGGATTTGTTACAGCCTCAAAAAGGTGGTGTAGAAAATGCAGTTAAACAAATAAACTGACTTACAGGTACAAAAATAATTAAAACTAAATAGCTTCAATTGTTTACTAAATCAATCGCTACCTGTGTGATTTGATTATCACAGAAAAGTCTTCGAGGTGTTATAATGATCATTTGTTGTGACGGCAACATTAAAACAATGAGAAAATGAGCACCCAGATGTGTGAAATACTGACAGCTTCAAATTAAGGGCCTAATAATCATGGGACTGTTAGTGCAATCCTGACTGACAAGAAATCAGATGTCTTGGTAATTCTGCATGTACCTGAAGCAGCTATCATTCTAATGCTATCGCTAGGGCAGATAAACATGTAGCTTTGCATTTCTGACGATCTCTTTTCCACACACCTGCTCTCCTCTGCCTACCGTGTGTCTCTGCAGTGCTTACTCTTCACTGGGATATTTCTGTATCCTCCTGAGAGCCAGACGCAAAGACGGGCAGATTTGATGTATTGTTTGTTAAGGAGCGCTGCGCTCAGCCTGTGCTTTTTATGTCGCTATCTCAAATGGCTCCTGTTGAATCAAAAAGAGACCTTGGCATACAACAGATGGCTTGGCTAGAATTTCAGCATTCAACAATGAAGAATTCTGATTTTGTGGGAGAATTTTCCTTCAACAGAATATCTTGTTTTTAGAGAATGCATCTTATTTTCTAGTTACAAGTAAGCCTAAAGCCTTCGATTTATGTAATTATATTATTACATAATAAACGCAATAGGAAGTCTGTCCCCCATGCATGACCATCTGTAGATCCCATCTACACGTCTGAATGGGCTTCTGTGGTAAATGTTAGCAAACAATCAGTAAAGAAACATGCAGCATTAAGGCAAGGAGAGAAACCAATACACCAGCATATATCACCTGGCATTAAAGACACAGTCCAAGGAATACACTAGACCAGGCTACTTCAGCATTGGTAATTACATTCATTCATGTCATTTATAATAAATGCATTGAAAAGGAATAACCATTGCATCTGTCAGAACCCCATAATTTGAATCATTATTTTTTATATTGATATACTACAATACAATTATCTATATTGTCTTGGGTCATTCTGTACACACTACATAGCACAAGTAATCATACGTGTCCTGACCATGAACAACATTAGCATATTTCTGACATTGTAGAGGCGGTAAAACTAGTAGTGGGTCAGTTGCTTAGGCCTTAGCATGGTTGCGTAGAGAGGGCCAAATCTATTATTTAGATGGGGTTCCCTGAGGCTATGGGACTATGCACCTGGGCATTGACAGTGAGATTAGAGAAAGGAAAGTCGAATGTGACTCAAAATACAGGCAGTGTTCAGCCCAGAAACCTATTTGTACATTCTTAGCAGATGAATGTTTGTAAAGAGAATGGGCGGTTGAGAAGGAAGTGGATGATGGACTATGGAGGTTTATTTAAGGCAGCTCCTGATTAAGGTCACCCACACCGGTACAACTTTAAATACAAAAATAGAACTTTGAACATAAAAATATGAACGATGTGATAAGCATTCAAAATTGTTAGATCTTAACTGTAACATGAAGTCCACGTGTGCTTGCCGACAACTACCTCCTCGGACCAATTGTGTGTGTTTGCAAAAGTTTGCAGCAAACTCAAATCAAACGGAAAACTGCTTAAACGTGTTCACAAAGCTCGCCTTTGCCACCAATTTGAACGCGCCTCTGTTATGAAATATATTGTGATCTACATTGTTATGAAATATATAATCATGACTTAGATCCACACTGAATATAGACATTATTCATATTTAAACCCATTATGAAATACAGTTTAGACATAAGGTCTAGAATATTACAGAATGTGCAGTATATTCAGTGTTACATGCAGCCATTCAGTATCGGCAGCAGGTCTGTTCTGCGATGCACTGTGGAGGCGGTATTAGTCGTGGGAAGCAAGCAGGCTTGATATGCTGTGTTATTTGAGTGTGTGTGTGTGTATCCTGTGCAGCGTGTCTTTCTTGTTCAATATATTTGTGTTTTATTGTGAAAGAAAAACAATGCAAATGAGTGATTTAAAAATAAAGTTGAATATACTCTCACAGGCAGGTTTACCGCAAGGCAGTAAGCCTGTCAGACACTGCAGAAGACTTTCAGAGATCTGTGTGCCTGTGCTGTCATACATAGCTTATAGCCTATACCACCAGATTATGAGTACAAGCAGTCAGCAATAGGGGAAAATAGGTCTACATTATTATTTTTCCCTATACCTTATTCCTGCTGTTTTTATACTAAAAGGCAGATTGTTGTCAATCCTTCCTTAGTTCCATCTAACTGTATGGACTTTATGAATTCATGACTAAATTCCTATATTTAGTATGGCCCTCAGCGTGTGCTGTTGGTTGCGGGACTTACTTATATAGCCTAGAGTGCCCCCTTCATTTCAATTTGTTCTGGCACCTGGGCGCCATACTTGGTCCATAATTGCCAACTGTTATGCAAATCAGATGAGCATTACTTCCCGAGTTTTGTTTTGGACAATCCAGGTGATCACATAACCCTCACGTCACGTGACAACTTGACCGCAATAGCCTATTTGTTTGGACTACATTATTCATATGATGTCATCACCATTAATGCTTATGAGATGTTTACTATTTTGCAATTGGATCAAATACAGCGTATATTTCCCCCTATTCATCTATAGGTTGGGGTTAATTTCAACACAGAGAACATTCAATGTTAGCCGTGGTGTGTCACGTCAGTAGCGAGAAGACCAGCTGAGCTGAATGAAAACAATATAATCGTCATCAGACGACTTCACAGTGTCAGAGCATCACAGAACGTGTGATACAGATATTTTATTAATAGGCGTAAACTGCACAAAATAACATCAAAACAAGGTTTTATTTTCGTAAACGAGAAACGGTTACGTCATTAAAACATGATCACGTCATCGTGTTTGCAAAAAAAAATGCCCCCTCTAAAGAGCAGCTCGATGCGGCTGATCCAGTCTCCCAAAGGCCAGGCTACACAAAGACACAGCTGCATCCCCGCTCTCCAACACGTCCTTTCTGTTTGAATACACACCTATATGGGCACGTTCCCTCCTATTGCCTATATATTAAACCCTGGCCTGCAGTCTGTCGTGGTGCATCCAGAACCATTCAGTGTGCAACGGCAATTTTCCAACAGTAGCCGGGTGAACAAAACGCGCCCCTGCCGCGGGGATGCAGAGATATTCTCCATTAGCACATTATTGTATCGCTTACCTTTTAAGGGATGTTCACGTAGGAATTAATCCATGATCATGATCGTTCCTTCTTGATCTCGATCACGTTTCCTCCAACGTTGCAACAAGCATGAGACGAAATAAATAAATAAATTAGAACAGCCCTTCCCGTTATGTTCTAACGGAAGGTGGAAGATGCGCATGGCGACTCCATCTATCAGGAAAAATATGTCGTCCGAATATATTAGCGGAACACACGGTTCAGAGAAACTACGAGAGATCGCTCAACAAAATCAACAAAATAGGAGAAAGGGCTTCCTGTGGTTCTACGTCCTCTAGCGATAGAATATTCCTCCTCCACAATAGAGCCGCCCTCTCCCCTTCTCACACACATGCACACGCACGAAAACAGTCCAGTCCCATTTAAAGAGATACGGCAGCGGAAATGTAGGCATTCATGGATGTGGACTGAGAGATCAACCAGTCCCATTGCCCATTGGTTTTCCTTCTTATGTAACCTGAGTCCTGACCACCGATTGTTCCTCAATGTATTTCAATTTACTTTGCTACTGTAATATTGGTGGCACCGTATTATAACTTAACATAGCCTATAGGCATAGCTAAAACATATGTACTTTTTTTTTTTTTACATATTTAAATATTGTAACATTTTATGCTAGCATGGTACCCAAAAAGATGGCACAATATTATGCATGCCTGTTTGCATATAGGCCTATATAGCCTATGGCCCCATAGGCAATTGGGCAACAATGTGCCCATATCACACTGTTTCAGCTTTTCACTGAGCTGTTACATAAACAGCACAGGAGGAAGAACTGTTATGGAAAACCAGGTCAAAAGCAACAGCATAACCATAGGATCTGATTAAAGTAGCGATAACCATTTATAAGGAATTAAATGGTTCATTTATTTTTTCTAAAACTTTTTTGCTTTATTAATGGATGTGTTAATATAACATATCCATTAATAAAGCACACCCTACTACACCATGTTGTAGAAATTAATGAATTAAATATATGGGAATGAAATACATTTATTTATGAATGTATTTATTACAGCTGTGGGTGTAAAATTAGAAAAACACTGAGGCCTTTATGCAAATAATGCAAAACGTTTATTCCAAATATTGTACAAAATATTAGGAATGATTATACAGGATTTCTCCTCTCCGGGAACCATCACCTTATCGTGGTGGAGAGGTTTGTGTGTCCCTATGATCCTGAGAGCTGTGTTGTCTG